>BSBK01000933.1:600000-802500 GCA_027943335.1 Chamaecyparis obtusa | reverse complement strand
CCTCCCAAAAATGTGCCAAAATGGACCCCGATAGAAACTAAGATCATCAACAAAACATATGCCACCTCCTAAAGCATGCACCCGAAAAATTTGAGCAAAAACCTAGAATTGAGTCAAAAGTTATGACCTTTGGAAGTTTTTGCATCATTCTCCCATTCTTTAAAGGAACACAGGTCCTGCAAGTGGTTGTCTGTGAACTGCTGCAACTTTGTGGGGTTCAACTTCATCACTTCCCACTTTGAGATCTAGGTGCTATCTACCGCTGGTAATCCCTCCCACTAAATCAAGTACCTATTGTAATGACCATTTCGTGTGACTGTAGACTACTTATCCAGAATTTGGGCAATCTTTTCCTTCTTTTTACTTGGAAGGTGGTGATGCCAATCCACCTCATCTCTACTATCTAGCTCAGATAGATTTCCATGAAATGCATATAAATCAAAAACATTAAACACAGGAGAAATATCTAAATCATCTGGTAAACAAACCTCATAAGCATTATCATTGATCTTCTTCAGAATTATGCAAGGACCTATCTTTTTGTATTTCAACTTATGATATGTGCCAGTAGGAAATCTCTCACGTCTCAAGTACACCGTCACCAAATCACCTGTATTAAATATTTGTCTCCTTCTACTAACATCCGGAACAACCTTATATCTCTCATTACTATCCTACAATTTACTCCTCACATCTTGTTGAAGTTGTTGAAGGTGTTCAACAAATGCTTCCCCATCATCACTAATTCTATCTTATACAGGAAGTTGTACAAGGTCCAAAACACCCTGAGGATTCTTACCATATATAATCTGAAAAGGAGATTGTCTAGTTGATTTGTTAAGAGAACTATTGTAAGAAAACTCTGCTTGAGGAAATGCCAAGTCCCACTGCTTAGGCTTTTCACCAACAATGCACCGTAACAAGTTTCCCAAACTCCAAGTGACCACCTCAGTTTGCCCATCAGTTTGGGGATGATAGGCACTGCTAAAATGCAACTGTGTCCCATCTTCTTCCATAAGGTCCTCCAGAAATGACTCAAAAATTTAGTATCCCTGCCAGATGTCATAGTCTTTGGAATGCCATGGAGTCTAACAACTTTTGAGAAAAATAAGTTAGCTATCCTTGTGGCATCACTAGTTTTTTTACAAGCAATAAAATGAGCCATTTTAGAGAATCTATCAACAACTACAAAAATAGAATTTGTACCTCACTGGGTGTGGGGAAGCCCCAATACAAAATCCATATGCATATCTATCCATGGCTTGATGGGTATAGGTAGAGGTGTATACAAGCATGTGTTTTGAGAGTGACCCTTAGCCACTTGACAGATTATGCAGCTTGCCACATACTTAGTAATGTCCCTTTTTAGTTTTGTATAGTAGTATTTATCTTCAACCAAGGCTATCATCTTGTCCTTCCCAAAGTGACTAGCCAAACCACCACTATGAAATTCTCGGATAATATTTTTCCTCATGGAACCAGCTGGTATACAAAGTTGTTTTCCTCTAAAGAGGTAACCATCCTACAAAAAGTATTCTCGTCTCATGTGATCTGCAAGACTAGTTGCTGGCTCTTTAATCTTCTCTATAATTTCCCAAAAATCATCATCAACCTCATACAAAACATTAATAGAATAAAAACCAATGACCTCTATTTCCATTGTAGTTATTAGTATAACACATCGACTTAGGGCATCAACAACCTGATTCTACTTTCCAGAATTATGCTTCAAAACAAAATTATACCCTTGCAAGAAAGACACCCATTTAGCATGCCTACTATTCAATTTCTTTTGCGTGTTCACATATTTCAGGGCCAAATGATTTGTAAGCAATACAAATTCTTGTGGGACCAAATAATGCCTCCAATGCCTTAAGGCTTGAACAATAGCATAAAATTCTAAATCATAGGTAGAATAGTTCTTCCTCACATCATTTAACTTTTCACTAAAAAAGTCTATTGGTTTACCTGCCTAGCTAAGAACAACACCTATTCCAACATGGGAAGCATCACACTCTACTTCAAATACTTTATCAAAATTTGGAAGTGCCAATATAGGAGCTTCGGTTACCATTTTCTTCAAGAACTTGAAACTTTCTTCAGCATTTGTTGTCCATGTGAATTCCCTTCCTTTCGTACAATCTATTATGGGCGCTATAATACTGCTAAAATTTTGAATAAACTTTTTATAGAAGGTTGCTAATCCATGGAAACTCCTTACCCCTGTTATGCTGGATGGACTAGGCCATTCTAGGATTGCCTTGACCTTTTTTGGGTCCATTTGAAGACCATCTTCATAAATGATGAAGCCTAAAAAAGTCAAACTATTTTGCATGAATGTGCACTTCTTTAAATTTGCACAAAGCTTCTCTTTCCTCAGTACACTTAGGATGATCCTCAAGTGTTGTAGGTGTTCTCCTTTGTTTTTGCTATAAACTAGGATATCATCAAAATAAACTACAACAAACTTACCAATGTAGGGTCGTAAAACAGTATTCATCAATCTCATGAATGTACTTGGTGCATTAGAAAGCCCAAATGGCATAACCATCCATTCATACAAGCCATCCCTAGTCTTAAAAGTTGTCTTCCACTCATCTCCTTCATGAATTTGACTATGGTGGTATCCACTTTGTAGATCAATCTTGTTGAAGTATTTGTCCCCTGCTAATTCATCCATCATATCCTCTATACAAGGAATAGGAAACCAATACTTGATGGTAATCTTATTAATTTCTCTACTATCAGTACACATCCTCCATGTTCCATCCTTCTTCAGAGTCAACAATGCATGCACAACACATGGGCTCATGCTTTCTCTAACCAGGCCTTTCTCAATTAGTTCTATTACTTGTTTGTTGAGCTTTGCATATTGCGTTGGGTTCATTTGATAAGCTGCTTGATTAGGAAGAGTTGCTCCAGGAATCAGATCAATATGGTGTTGTATATCCTTTTTTGGTGGGAGACCATCAGGTAGCTCATTTGGAATAACATCAGCAAATTCTTCTAGTATCTTTATTGCATCATGTGGTACCATGTTTTCTAGTTCTTCTCCTCTTTTTACTACCAATGCATAGCCGCAACCTGTCACCTTTATTTCTTTGACAACATCCTTTGCAGACAACATGGTCTCATTTTTCCTTTCATCCTTAAGTGGAGAGAGAGTCATTTAAGAGCCATCCTTCCAGAAGGTATATGTATTTTTCTCTCCATCATGCATGATCTTCCTATCATACTGCTATGGCCTTCCTAGCAAAATATGACAAGCATCCATAGGAATAACATCACACCATATCTCATCCTTATAGATTTTTCCTATAGTAAACCTAACCAAACATCTTTTATCAACAATAACCTCATTTTATTTCTGTATCATCGAAAAATGGAAGCACTTCCATTTAGGACTGGTTTAGCCCTTCGAGTAAGTGGTTTGGGGTCATGTCAAATGCCTTGAATGGGTCTTTGACTTGGATATGGCTTTTTCCCCTGTCCTGCCTTGTTTTCCACTTCTTTCCTACCTATTTATGGTATCTTGCACTGAGATTTTGAGGTTCTTGACCTCAGGGTCAAGGTCGACCTTGACCCTGACCCAGGGTCTAAATTTCAAATTCCAATGATTTTTGGATATCAGGGTGTGGAAATAGTTGTTTCCCGCTTTTGGATCGATTGTTTTGGGCTTCAAAGTTACGACTCTTAAAAATATATTTAATATAGGTCCACTTCTAAGGGTATGGGCCTAATAGGAATTTATTTCTCATATGTCAGCCTCTTTAGAAGTTTGTGCCCTATACTTGTATATAAGGAAGCCTTCTCCTCTCATTTGGCATCAAGAAATCTAAGGAGGAAGAGCTAAGCATAATCCATTGAAGCGATTGTCTACTTTCAAGCATCCATTGTTCTACATATTTTCAAGCCTCCAAGTGTTCAAGGTTTTTCAAGTCTTCTCCTCAAGCATTCAAGTTCTCCATTGAAGATCAAGGATTCAAGCATTCAAGCCCTAGATCTATCCATCATAGTGTTGTGATCTTTCTTCAAGATCCTTTGTGCATCCTCAAGATTCATTCATTCTTCCTTCAAGGTGGATTCCAAGCATATAATCATGGAGGTTTTGATTTACATTGATGGTTTTTGATGTTGAGTCTAAGCTTTCATATTCACATACTTGTTTACATTTGAAATACAATTATATATCTATTGAATATCATAGCTTCATTGTTAGATCTACTTCTACTACTTGCTAGCATTCTCCATTTCAGTTTTGATTTCAAGGTTAATTCCTAAATTGGGGTTTGACTAAGGCAAACCCCTCCCTCAACAAATAAAACTATTTTTCTTACAGGTACAGGTATGGAATAGCGAATTATAGAGCAAATTCAGATACCCTTTTTGACAAACTTTTGAGATTCACGAACATAGTTTTCGTCGGAGCAGCATAGGTTAAGGTTGACATAAAGGGGTCAAGATCGACCTACATTTGGGTCAAGGTCGACCTGGCTCAGAAAAGAAAAAGATTTATAGGTTTTCTCTGTCTCTGTGTTCCTGTTCCAAATCTGTTCACAGAATTTCCAGAAATACGACACAGGCACCAGAAAACAGGTATTTCCAGATTTGCTATGTAATGAGGTATGCATTTTATTTTATCTAGCATTTTCATATTTATATTCTATATCATTAGAATTTAATGTTTGTGTTAAATATTAGTTTAGGGTCTATTTTATGTGCAAACTCCCATTGTTCTAAACCCTATATATCCATATATTTTACCACATTACACTTTCTTAAACCATGCAGTACGGTAAGGACGAGGATGCACATTGCAGATTTAATTTCTCTACCATTTCCTTAGCTACCATATTCTCACAACTATCCCCATCAATAATAACTTGGCATACATTTCCACTTGAAGTGCATCTAGTTCTGAAGATGTTGGTTCGAAGCCACAAAACATCAAAGTTATTTACAGGGACTTCTTCCTTCTCTGGAATGATCATCGATCTCCTCATCATGAGAGTTTCTCCCATGTCTGGTAGGACTTCTTGTTCTACTCCTGTTGCTATAAATTCTGGCTGAACCAGGTTCACTCTAGGTTGTCCTCCTTGATTTCTTTTTGGCATGTTATAATTTAAGCATTCAAAGGCTTTGTGTCCTTCTTCTCCACACCTAAAACAAGTGAAAGGCGTTCTCTAGTTTTCCTAGCCTCTTCCGCTTCCGTAGCCTCGTCCTCTCTGAAATCCCCTTCCTCTTTCTTGATTTGGAGGATTTTGCCTAGTGTCTAGATTTTTTCAAATCCTTGAAAAGACTCTCCCCGACCATTATTAGAACCTCCCCAAAATGGAGTTGAGGTACCCCTTCAACCACCTCTATTCCTCTAGATATATTGCCTATTTTATTTTTCTTTAGCCTTTAGAGCTAATTGGTAGGCTTCCTCCATACTGTTAACACGATGCATGCTCAATTCATCTTGGATGGACAATTTTAGGCCATTCATATATCTAGCAGCCATCTGCTCATTATTTTCTTGATGCTCTATGCACATGGATAGCTTGTAGAATTCATTTGTATAGTCTTGCACTGAAGACAATTTTTGCTTCAAATTCTGGAACCTGCAAAAGAGGGTTTGTGAATAATCCATGGGTAAGAATTTTTCTTTGAGCTTTTTCTCCATCTTGCTCCATGTCTTAATCTTTTCCTTTTCCTTTCTAGTTTGTTTCTTTTGGAGGTGATCCCACCATATCATTGCATGTCCTTTTAATTTTGTGCATGCAAACTTCATCTTCTTTTCTTCTGTCATAGGCTTCCATTCAAAAAATTTTCTCATCTCGTTTAGCCAATTTATTAATTCTTCTGGCTTAAGACTACCAACATAGTCTAAAATGTCAATCTTGATTCCTTCACTTCTTCCTTCTAAAGCCCTGAGAACTCTATCTTCATAGCTCATTTCTTCCAGCCTCTCTTCTATATTTTCTTCATTTTGGTCAGCGCCTCTTCAGTTTCCCTCTTCATCAGATTCATTCCCTCTTTGTATTCCTTGATTATTTATTCTCTCATTGAGTCGTTCAATCTGCCTTTGCATATCCAGCATCAATCTTTGCATCGGCGTGACACCTCCTCTTCCTCTTCCTCTTCCCCTCCCAGCCATCTTTCTACTCTGATACCAAATGTTGTAGCACACAATTCTCTCTTAATAATAAAACTCAATTACAAGACAAATAAACATAGATTTTGAACCTTCAATATTTTCCATTCATCATTGACTATTTCTACAATTCTCTGCAAACTCTTAAATAACCCAAAAACCCAAAAAACCAAGAAATCTAAAAATTACCCTTTTTGGCAATTTTTTCTCATAGTTATTTTTTGCCATTTTTGGTAATTTTCAAAACAACACCTAAAAACCTGAGCTTTTGCCTAAACATGCCCTCGACTAAGTTAGAATGAATTGCCAACTAATATCCGAGATTAGAAACATAATTTCGAATTTATTACAAAACAAAACTTTCTAAAAACTAGAAAACAAAAAAATACTAAAAGTTGATTTCGGAGCCTTAAATGAAACTTTCAACTCCCGAAAATGTGCCAAAATGGACTTCGATCAATTTGAAATCATTGGCAAAACACATGCCACCTCCTTAAACATGCACCCGAAAAATTTGAGCAAAAATCCAAAAATGAGTCAAAAGTTATGACCTTCGGAAGTTTCTTGCATCACCATGGTTTGTTATCCCATGAAGGACGCAACCAAATCAAACATGACCCAAAACCTAAACAACATTAGAAGTTCATTTTTGTTTGTAAAACATATTATGCACCAATCTTTGTGCATGTTTGTAAGTGAGTGAACGTACTATGCACTAATAACTGTGCATGTTTGTACATAAATACAATATGTTTAGTATATAAATATAATATATTATAAGTCTTGGAACATTCCATTTTGTTTGTATTTGTTAATAATAAAGTTCATTTTTTAATGACAAATATTTTTTTTGATACAACTTGATGTGTATTACAAACATAAATGCACCAATAGTTATGCACTTGAAGTGTTTATTTATTAATAGACGATTATTGAACCCCAACGATTAGGGGTCATTTCCCTAATAATTAAAAAAAAATCACTCCCATGCGTCTCCATTCCAACGACCATTAGCCCTTTTATCCCATCTTTTGTACCCAACACCAAGTAAACCATTCATCATATTTCTTTACAGTTGGAGGAGTGGTTAAACAAGGCCAATGGGGATGACATTCATTTGGCGGGTTATGTGGTGAGGTTGCTTTTGTATGCCGATGAGCTTATTCTTATTGCTAAGTCCGCTCAAGGATCGAGAGAGCATTTGAAAAATTTGGAGCTCTTCTGCCAGGAGGTGGGAATGCATGTTAATGCCTCTAAGACTAAAATCCTGATCTTTTCTTTGAAGAAGAAAAAATAGTAGTATACTTTTATTTTTGAGGACAACCCTTTAGAGACTGTGGTAGAGTACAAGTACCTGGGAATTGATTTCAACTATAGGTTAAGTTGGGAGACATGCAGATCAAAAAGAATATAGGGGGGTTGGAAAGCCTCTTACCTCCTTCAAAATAGATTCAAGAAAGCTAAGTTGTGGGATTGGAAGACTAGGAAGACTTTCTTTGGTCTCTTGGTGGTTCCGGTTATTCTATATGGGTGTGAGGTTTGGGGGAGTAGCATGTCAAATCATAAATGGCGACAGATAGAAAAAATCCAAAGGCATCTTATCACTAGTAACCTCAAGGTCAAGTTTACAGTTCTTTATGAGATCCTCTTGGCGGAGGTTGGTATGTTTCCGATTGAAGCCTCAACAATTATTCACATGCTATGCTACTTAAAAAAAGTGGGTAATATGGATATGCACCGCTGGCCTAAGATGGTAGTGGCAGAGGGTCTAGAGTGGAAGAAAAAGACTTAGAAGAAACAAAATAACAAGTGGTTAAACAAATGGAACATAAACCCCCACGAGTGTCCAAACACTAACATTGAGATAAAAAGGTGGGTGCTAGAGAAATTCAAAACTGCCATGTGGACAAAACAGGTAGGGAGAAAAAAAACCCACTATGTCAAAAAATTTAATCCCAAGTGGGACCATAGTGATAAAGAGTATTTAGGTTCCACAATTAAAGGTAATGCAAAATTTTTGATTGCTTAGCTAAGGATCAACTCTCACCATTTACAGTGCGAAACTGATAGATGGAAAGTTCCCAGGAAAATGTGGGAAGAAAAAACTTGTAATTTTTGGAGCAAATAGGTGGTTGAAACAAAGTGACATTTTATCAAGAAGTGTGCTGCTTATGAAAACATTCACGATCACTATGAAGATAACAGTTTGATTGAGCTTTTTAATGAGACAAACTTACACAAAATGACTACTTTCCTAATGAGGATCTACAATAGAAAGACCTACTTGAAAAATTTCAGCAAACTTGGTTCTTTCGTGGTCCCTTAGACTTACACCGCTGGTCTCGTAGACTTCATTAAAGACTTCATTAAAATTCCTTCATTCATAATATCGGTGATATGGCGTTGGTGAAGTTCATCGATACGAGGCTACACGATTTTGAGGGGCTTGTTCTCTACTGTTTAGCAGGTCTTTTTTATCCGACCTCAAGATTTCAGGTACAGCTCGTCCCAGTGCAATAATCTCTCTCATGCTTTTGTTGCTAAGCTAACTTATTAGTCCGCAAATAATTTGCAAATTCTGAGCCCTAGGAAAGGTATGCAGGTGATGCGCTGCTTCAAAATTTGTTAAGGGCTTGGAAGGAAGTTTGTCATGTTGTAACAGAAGCGGAATTGCATCAAGCGGTGCTCGGGACATAAATGGTGGATCGAATCCATTAGCTTGTCCAGTACTAGGGAAGCCTATGCCATTCACGTAGATGACCTTGCTTGGTATGTGCGCTGTTTACATCTAAATCTTCTATATTCACAAGGCCTAAGAAATTAGAGCTACACAGCAGCAGCGTGCACGAAAATAAGTAACTTTCATGAAGAGGTGTGCATGTTGGGCAAACCTGCAAGGAACTAACCAAAATGAGCTTGCTATTATGAGCTCTTGTGTGTCTTTGTGGCTGATTCAAAGATTTAGTTCCCAGATTCAGAGTTATTGGGCAGGGTTCTTAAGGATAAACATACAAGGGCTCATGACTTACAGTGAAGGTCTCGTAGGTTTGGCGAGGATATTGACTCTCTAGTAAGCGGAAATTCTAGTTGATACAGCTGCAGAGTCTTTTCATTGTTCGATTGGTTTGTGTTTCACACAAAGATAATGCTATCTTGACACGGAATTTGTTAGCTTCATATTGGAAGATCGGCTAGAAGAAGGGAAACCCCCCTTGCCTCTAACTGCTAACTGTTGCAATGAACATGAGAATCATGCGCATGGATCTCAAATCATCTAATATGCTTATGCAGCCTACAGAAGTACCAGAATTCAGAGCACACGCCTATGGGAAAGTAAAGCTATGCAATTTCGGAGAGGCTAGTTTGAGGCTCTCTGGTTTCCACTCTGCCGAAGTTGCGAGGGGAACTTGTTAGTGGAGGGCACCAGAAGTCTTTCAGTACCCCCAACAGGGTTTTGAAGTACAGCTGGGGATTTTAAAGCAATATGCTCATAAAACATATGTATACAGCTTCACCATGACTTGTTATGAAATACTAAGATGAGAGTAGCCCTTTGAGGGGGTGGGTGCCAGGAACATATATGAATCAACAGTACAAGAAAAAAGACCCAATTTGCTGCCTTGGTGTCCGTTGGTACTACAGATTAGATGCTTTGAGATCCATGTGCATGATTCGTTGGCTATGAAGGTACTCCATTGCCCTTGAGATTTTAAGTATTGTGTTCACTGCAACATGTAGAGGTACGGTGGGGTTTATCTCCTTAGAGCGGATCTTCCAGATTCTATCCAAGCTGGAGCTGACAAAGTCCATGAGAAGATAGCAATATATTTGTGTACAACACATTCCTATTAATTGAACAATGAAAGGGCTCTGCAGCTTTGGAGGAACGCCAATTTCCACTTGCAATAGAGAGTGGTATACTCACCAAATGTAGGAATGTCCTTCCCTCCAATACACAAGCCCTCCTACAGCTCTCTAAAAGAACACTGCACAATAATTTTGAGTTTTGGAACTAAATCTTTGGGATCAACATCCAATCATAGAGAGACATGCGAGCACATAGCAGCAGGTTCATTTCAAGTTCTTGCTTGTAGCTTTGCCAATATGAATCTTATAATCCAGCAGGCAACATGTGCCGAACCTAGGTGCGCTTCCATAGAGCGGGCAGTCACAGAGAACTACAGTTATATTTATGGCTCTCCAGATTAATAGTTGCTTTTGTGTAGTTTGTTTTTCAGATTTAGAATAACAGTTTTTATTTTTCAAGTTTGACCCTCCCTGTTCGTTTAAGGGTGAAGATTCATAGGGTAAAATTAGATCAATAGTTGATGAATCTGAAATGACCCTGTTTATCTAAGGATGAATATTCTTCTGATAAAACTAGATAAAGGGTTGACGAACCCAGTTTTAGAATCCAGGCTATGTTTAGATGAAGTCTAGTGAGTAGGTGTTTTATCCATACAGATTTTAAAGTGTCTTCCAAACATTGTAACTTCTATTTTATAATTGATAAAAGCATGATGTGATTTGGAACTGATCTGAATATTTATCAGTTAGTGTTCCTCTATTGTATATGTTTGTGGATTCTAGCATTAATAGTTCAATAGTTATGATTAGATTTTAGTTTTGAGCTTTTTAGTTTAGGGTTCTTTAAGATCGCAGTCTTCTTATCGTGGTGCAGTCTTCTTCCCAAATTACCCATTTGACAAATGCCCTTTATAAGATAATCCTGGTTTAGGGCCTGCAAACAATATTAATCAGTAGAGACTGACATAAAAATTTTGTACTAATAACCCATGATAACATCTAAATTCATATAATCATCATCAAAATACCTCAGTATCATTAATAATTATTCCAAGGCATATTTCTATAGCAACCATATCAGGAATTCGTTGAAAATATTTGCAAACTGCAATCTCGAGGATGGTTGTTTTTGTATTGTGAGAGCATGGGTGGATCCCCGTCCATCCATCTTGAGGTGGTGTACATGAGAAGACCCCCAAGTCCAAGAGTACTCATACGTCTCCCGATCCATGAGCATGCATCTTGGGGTGGCATACTTGAAAAGTCCCTCAAGCCCAAGAGAACTCATATGCCTTCCGATCCATGAACATGGCAGGATCTCAGGTTTACTCCATCCTTGAGTACACCTTGGAGGTGCATAATCCTCCTCAATCAAGCCCCCGAGCACTCATTCGCCTCCCAACCCATGAGTATGGTAGGATTTCTAGTCCATCCATCTCGAGGTGGTGTGCTTGATAAGATCCTCAAGTCTAGGGGCATGATTGGACTTCTGGTCCTCAACATCCTCCAGCCCACGAGCATGGCAGGATTTCTGGTCCATCCATCTCAGGGCGGCGTGCTTGATATCTTGTGAACCTGAAAGACAGGTCATCCTTCCTATTTGCAAGCCATTTCTAATAAATTCAAAACTGATTTCCCATTACTTACAATAACTTACTTACAAATAGTAATTTACTTGATTTCTGTAATGTACATCTATTTATCAATTAATTTATTATATAATATTATATTCAAACCTATCTCAAAATAAGATGATTGCTGAAGACAATATTATTTCTGCCTTATATCTTAATTTCCCTTTTGTTTTTTCAATTCACACTTGATTTCAGTATTCTTTAAGTTCTCCACTGATTTTCCATTTCCTTGATGTCTTCCACAAATAAATTGTCCTCCTTTTTAAATGTTATAGTGGAGAGGGTCACATCTCTTCATAAACATCCCTTGCCTTTGTAAGAGTTGCACTCTTTTAAAGCTGAGAGCTGCCTATAATATTTCTTAATTAATCTTAGGCAGCTTCATTTGATCGCTGTTCTCTTAATCTTAGTTGGCCCTTATATTGATTTTCCTTTTTTAACCTAGGTTAGCCGCTCCACTCATTGCTAGTGCGATTTGTACTAATTAGGGGCTGCTAATCCTATTTTGGCAGGGGCATGACAGGGATCCTCTAAATATTATCCATGGAAGTAAAGTTTGGACAATATCCTAGAAAAATCAAAGTTATGGTACATTGTGAATAAGCAAGAAAAATACAGTGGCAAGATATATGATGAAGCTAATAGAGTGTAGAGATCGGATTGGTGTACCTGGTTATGAAGTCAGATAATGAGCTATTCCAGATTGCCTCTTATGGTTTCCGTCCACTGTGGCACAACTTTATTCAAATATTCTATGTTTGGGAAAGTTACTTGAATCTATTAGGTGAGGGATCCTTTCATTAGAGAAGAGATGAGAGTACAAGTCTCAAGTATTTTTTAGGATGATGCTTAAGAGTAAGCCCTCATTGGGAAGGTGAAGAATAGAGGGGTGTACAAGAGACTTGTACTCGACAACCATGCCAAGGCCTCTTTTCTGATTAGTGAGCATAGGCCAAGAGGGATTCTTGATTTGACTCGTTGAAATATCTGTGGACCCATGTCTTCAGCCTTGTGGACATAAAATGTATTATGTTACTTTCATTAATGATTCTTCTAGAAAGATTCCGGTTTCTTTTATGAAGCCCAAGGACGAGGTCTTCAGCAGGTACATAGATTTCAAAGCTCTTACTGAGAACCAAGTAGGCAGGAAGATCAAGATACTGAGATCACAACTCCAATGACTTTGGTTCCTTTTGTAGAGAAGCAGGGATCAAGGAATTTATAGTACCTTATAACTCTTACCAGAATGGGGTTTTAGAGGGAAAGCTCAAATCCATAGTAGAGATGGCGAAGTCTATGGTTCATCACTTAAATTTTCCTATGTTTCTTCTGGCAAAAGCTTATACTACTGCAGTCAACAAATTGAATTGGTTTCCTCATAGTGTTGGAAGACAATGACTCGAGGTGGGGCCTTTATAGGGAAGAAACTAGATGTTTCTAATTTTAGAGTGTTTGGGAGTCTACTTTTCTTTATGTTCTAGAACAGAAGAGTACAAAGTTTAAACCCTCCAGTATGAAGGGTACTTTAGCTACAGTGAGTCATGTAAGGCTTACAATGTTTATGTTCCATCACAAAGGAAGATGGTATTAAGTCTAGCTGTGAAGGTGAAGAAGGATGCATGGTCTTCCGGGTCCCAAGAACTTCTAGCAACAGTTACAGAGTAGACAGCACTTGCTGCCTTGAGTGTCACAAGTTTCAACACGTACATGTTTATATTAGGTAGGTTCCAATATGGGTCAAAGTGAAGTTTATCCCCTATCCCAGCCAGGAGCCTAAATGGCTTTGCCTTTAACAAATATTGTAGCGGTAGATATGCAAGTTAGTGCTCAAAAGAATTCTTTTGGGTTAGTTATCCTTATAAGGATTTTCCTAGTTATGTTACCGTAATGTCTTCTAGCATTGATGGAGACCCTTCCAGTTCAATAGGTATGGCAGGATGCTTTGGTGGAGTACAACTTTATCATGATGAATAATGTATGGGAGATCCTAGTGCTGAGATCATTGGGGAAATTAGTGGTGGATTCATCAAGGTGGTTGTACAAGGTGAAGCGTACAATTGATTGCAACATATAAAAATACAAGGCTCAATTTGTAGTTATAGGATTATGTTAAGGGAGGGAGTTGACTATAAGTAGACTTCTGTTTCAGTTGCTGGGCATAATTAGGACCATTCTGTCTTTAGTATCTATTTTGGGTTGGCAGCTACACTAGATGCACACTAATACGAGTTTTTTGAACGGACTGATTAAGGAAAAAGTTATTATGAATCACAATAAGGAAACAAAAATGCAATTTCTAAACTCACAATCTACACAATCATGAAATGATGCCTAAGATCTATGCTCGCATCAAAGGATAAACAATAATACCACAGCAAAGACCTTAGGAGACTCCGTTGTTACTTGATATTTGCTAAAATGCTTTGATATGTGGGTTGCTCTTCAGAATAGCATAACCATGATTGCAATGATATGATAATGAAGGATAGATGCTTGATAAATGCCTCATAGTTGCTAGCTCTTGATAATGATAATGCTCGTTAGGTGCTTGATAATTTGACCATAGTGTAGGTGCTTAAAAGTGCTACTAGTGCTCTTGATAATGTATGCTAGCTAGGGAGAAATGAATGAGTGAAGGTTTTACTTATATGCCTCACATAACATTTGATCAAAGGTAGAGATTAAATGAAAAGATCAACAGTTGAGAAAATTTGAGAGGGCGAGACCTATAATGTACATGGATTGATGAGGTGGGAAGATAAGGAAAGGTGCAAATGCATATTATTTGAGTTGGGAAAATTAAATAAAATTATTTGAATTTATTTAATTTGAGATGGAAGTGTTAGCTGATTAAATAATTTTTGAAAATTATTTAATTATAAGAGAAAGATTAAATAAAGAACAAAATTATTGAATTACTAGAGGAAAAGTAGCTTAATTAAATAATAAAAAAATATTTAATTAATGAAAGATAGGAGACTTAATGAGAAGGTGATGACAATGACAAGGTGAAAACACATCAGTCATATTTAGATGTCTACAGTCAACATTAATTAACCAAGAGGATTTGAAGTGCATGAGTGAGAGACATGTTTGTAGGTTGAAAAAGCTCTTTACAGGCTGAAGTAGGCACCCTGTACTTGGCACTCCAAGATCGTTGGACATGTTAGGTTTGGGTTTTGTTAAAATAGCTACAAATCCCAATCTGGATTATTTATTTGATAGATTGGAGTTGTGGATTTTGGTCTGATATGTATATGACCTGATGCTTGTAGGGAGTTCAGAGAAGCTCATTGTTGGGTGTAGGGAACATATGGCTAGAGAATTTGACATGAAGAACATTGAACTAATGCACTATTTTTGGGGTCTAAAGGTGTCGTAGAGAACAAGTGAGGTTTTCTTTGAGTAGGGAAAATACACTCTTGATATTTTGAAGAGGTCCCAGATAATGGATTACAAACCCATCACAACTCCTATGGTATCAGATCCAAGATTGCATGTTGACTTGGATTTAGATTTGGTAGATCCTTCAATGGAGAAGTGGTTGATTGGTTTCTTGAAGTGTTTGGTTAATACCAGATTGGATATATGTTCTGCAATGAACACTTTGAGCTAGTTCATGGTTGAACTGAGGCAGAATCACTAGGTTGCTGCAAAGCATGTGCTCCAATTCTTCAAGGTACATTTTGGTCTAAGATATGTAGGGCATGATGAGTTGATGCCACATGGATTTGTGGATTTTGACTGGGTAGGAGATGTGGGTGACAATAAGAGTACTTAATGATGTTGCTTTAGTTTAGAGTCGAGTCATCTTTTGGTTCAGCAGGAAGTAGACTTCAATGGCATTGAGTTTGGAAGAGGCAGAGTACAAAGCAGTAAACACTCCTAGTTGTGAAGCCATTGGCCTTTGCAAGTTGATTGTAGAGCTGACAGGTGAGATGGTGTAGCCTACTATCCTTTACTGTGACAATTGGAGTTGCATTGAACTCTTTGAGAATCTAGTATTTCATTATCTCTCCAAGTACATTGACATCAGGCATTACTTTCTTAGGGACAGAATTTAGAAGAGCACAGTATCTCTAGGCCATGTTCAAACAAATCAATTGGTTGTAGACATTCTGATGAAGCCTCTAGTTTATGGAAAGTTTGAGATGTTCAAGGAGAGACTGGGATTGGTAGAGAATACATTTCTCTATGAGAGGGAGTATTAGATTATGGTACCTCAGAAAGCACCCTCCAGCAAGGCACATGTATAGAACCTAAGTGTACTACAGCAGAGCACAATTGTAGAGAACAACAGTTTTATTCTAAGTTACCGATTCAGGTGCGGATCCGGATGCGGATGCAAGAATCGGGTGCGCGGATGCGTGAATTTTTTTTTTTGGGGGATGCGGATGCGTTTATATATATATATATATATATATATATATATATATATATATGCAAAGAAATGAAAGAAATATACAAAATCAATAAATAATTATGTATTAATAAATGTATACACTGTAAAATCTCCATATTCAAAATTCATAAGTAAATATAGTAAGATGTACCACCAGTATAATGGTCATGCTGAGTATTGATTCAGCTCGATTATCTTGAATATCTACGGATAAGGGAAGAACTAAAAAATTGAATTTCCAGATTATATTTTTAATGTAATGCCAAATTGTTACCATATATAGTCGTGGTGCCTTATAGAGGACATCAACCAACTATGGTTCATTCGTATACTGTTCTTTCCGTTTAAGCTTTTTTCACATATTAACCTCATAGCATTTACAGAAATAATCTATAATCTGGTTTTACTCCTTCACCAGGCCAAACCAACACTAATATAACATCCTCATCTTATCTATTGACTGTTGCTTTGAATAATCTTTTTATCCGGATGCCTGGGATGCGCTTCCGGCAGGCACCCACAGGGCATCCGCCTCCGGATCCGCATCCGGGATCCGGGCTATACCAGGGCACATCAGTATCTTAGGTTTTATTCATGGATGCCTAGATTTAGTGGTTGCTTGTGTAGTTAGTTTTCCAGTTGTAAATAGCAGTTCTTTATATAGCGGTTTTCTTTCATCAAGTTTGACTTATCTATTTAAGGGTGAAGATTCCCAGAATAAAACTAGATCAAGGATTGATAGATCTAGTTTTAGGATCCAGGCTATTTTATAGTCCCTTCAACTATAAAAGAAGACTTAGGTCAGGTGTTTCATTCATTCAGTTTTTAGAGTGTGTTTCAAAGCATTGTAATTTCTGTTTTCTAATTATCAAAACAGTGATATAATATGGATCAGATCTGAGTATTTATCAATTAGTGTTTCTCTACTGTATGGGTTTGTAGATTTTAGCATTTGAAGCTGAGCAGTTTTAATTGGCTTTTAGTTTTAAGCTATTTGGTTTTGGATTCTTTAACATCAGAGTCTTCTTACCATGGTGTAGAGAAATTTTGAGACTTCATCCCTGAAGCATGATCAAAAGAACCTATTTAGATATATTTAGAGGATTGAGAAAGTTAGCTTTATTTTTATGCTGTAATGAGTCTCAACCATGTAAGCCTGACACGAAGATCATTTATTTAATTGTCTTGGTTCTTACTTCTCCTATTTATTGTTGATAGGAATTTTAGACTGTTTTTAGGCTGATATGCCTTTATGTGTGCACCTTTTTTGTGTCATCTTACAGTGTGTCATCTTAATAATTGTCTTGGTTCTTACTTCTCCTCCTATTTATTCTTTGTACACAAATTGAAACAAGATGAGGTGGGAATCGGAAGCCCCTATATGGGAATGTGTGTTTCCCTTATTTGCTCGAGTGTATTACATCGAAGAAAATATTGGTGTGTAAAATAGGGCAGCATAGATCAATATAAACAACTATTTGACAAGAAACTAACATCTATATTATAGGTGGGTTTAGTCTCTCCTTCAGTCTTTATTCACATCAAGAATGGTTTTTGGGATACAAATCCTTTTCAAAGCTTCCATTACACATGATTTCAAATATTAAATCTTTGAAGGCAATGGAACAGGTGGTCACAATTTTAGCCATGTTTTGATGTCGAATATTCCTCATTGCTGGACATTCTGCTGCAAAATTCTTGTGGGCACTTGTCTTTCATTAAATTCAAAACCTTCACAGCAATGCAACTGTTTTAACATGCCAACTATAACTACTCTAAAAAGAGAGAGATTAACTAACATACGAGTAAAGGAAATAAGCTTTAAACAGATATAACATAAATAACTGCTATCCTTTTCCTATGAACATGAAGTATGAAGTTTGTAAACTAATTGGAAAATATTATCAACTATCTTTCACATCCAATCTGATTAACTAACTTTTCTGTTACGTGAATATCGAAGGAAGAATTAAGGAAAGAATATAACATATTACTTTCATAAGAAAAGAATATAACATATTACTTTCGTAAGAAAAGAATTAACAATTCTTCATTTGTTAGTTGAAATAAAATATATGTAACTGAAATAACTGCCAAGTATAAATCATAGAACCTGGAACTTGCTAGTTCAATTCACTATTGTACTTCCTTAAGGTTCAGATCTCCATGGTGAAAGAGTATCATCAGGGGTTTTTGCCACCCAACCTTTGGTCTTACGATTGTGACCTATTGGTCACCCGCACAACTTCCACACGGAAGTGGTCTGGCCCTTCCCAAGGGCATGTGAACATGACTTAAATTTTCTTTGCCATTTGAGACTTGGTGTAGAACCCACAACTGTCTTAGCCAACCAATCTATAGACATCTTCACCTATCAGGGTGACCTTCCTAGCTAGATATTGCCCTATTAGTTCTAGCGACTGACAGTTACTACCTGTAGCATAGTATCACCTTGGCCAAGGTTTTAAGTTACAAACACATTTTTTCGCGCTGTCAATGTCACCACCAGATACGCTAAGAGTCAATAAGACTTCTTAATTTAGGTTTCCACAACCCCTTGGACTCATCGTCCTTAAGCAACCATTTTCCCATAATCTTGGCCACAACCACATTTACCCACCCTCTAGGTTGACCAAAATCTATCTTGATGACTCAAGTGACAGGTAATCAGGTTGGTAGTTCACTCTCTTGAGGATTACAGTCCTTAAAGTTTAACCCGAACCAGATAAGTCTTAAGGGCAGGAGTAAAAAGGACTCATGGAACTTGATCAGACTATACTGTTTCAGATTACGATCAGATTCATCAAAACCAGATTGATATGCATACAAGGCCACAAGAAAGGTTTGACTGTCATGCCATGGTTCTCTGGAAAATAGGGATCTTCTCCTCTGTATGTTATTCTATTACTCATGACAGGATGATATATTTACTTTATCAATTCCAGCCCATTGATGATAGGAAAGAAATATAGATGTGTTATCCATGCTTGAAAAACAGGGTAAGAGTTGTATAATATGGAACTGATACATTTTTATTTTTTATGGTATTATATGCATTTGCATTGCACAGCGAGCTATAATTCTATTTTCACTTGCTCAAAACAGTGTGCACAAGAGAATTATACTAAGTACTATAAAAGAGTAATGATTGGATCTGATGGATCTAGAATCCAAGCTTTTAAATAAATGATTGAGACAACAGCTTAATGCATATGATGCATATTGCAATAGTTCAATGTTTTAAATCCCAACAATTCCTAATGCATAAGATTGATTGATCCTTTCTTTCTCATGGTAATATTAGGAATGCATTGGATCATGAAAATGACAAGTGAAAAGGGCAAAGATTCATGCTTGTGATCAAAGATCGTTCACCAAGCTGGTTGATAATGAAAATTCCAGAATGATACACACTTCCTTATTAGATATGAAAGATGAATGCTCAATGCTAGCTAAGGTATAGAGAACTCAAAGCCGAATTCGCACCAAAAAATATATGCAAAACTTTACGCCAAGCCCAAAAGAATGCTTAGAAAGAATTGAGCTTGCAAGAAAATGAGTAGCACGAAGCTATCAAGAGTAACTCCTTGCACACGGTGGTGTTGATGTATGTAGCATTGGTCAGATAAATAAAACTAATTATATAATTATTTATGAGAATTGATTTATTATATATACATATATATATATTAATATATTCAATAATTGATATTATTTATATTAATATACATACATATATATATATATATGAAGTTAATCTTTTATTTATTCTTATAATGATTATATAGTTAAATTAATAAGTTAGATTAATGAATAGACATGTCTCATGAAGGGACATGTCTCTTCTTGTCTTTACCATGTATATATACAAGAGATCGATGCATTTGGAAAGTACATACTTTTACGGCGGTGCTATTACATTTGCAGCAATTTGGAATTTAACATGGTATCAGAGCCAGATTGCAAATGATAAAAACAAGACGTCATTGGCTGAAGGCTGTCATCCAAAATAATATTAGCCACCCTCCAGGCATGGGCCTGTTGGATAGATTGCTATCGGGAATGAAGGATCTTGCTAGAGTGTGTTCTCGCTGGGGTCTTTAGAATAAATATCATGTACCTTGAATCTCACTGGAAATTAGACAGGTCAGCGTATAGATGGGCCGCTTACGAAGGTTGGATCTGTGTCGAGTCCTCCGAGTTGAGAGGTGGGCTACAATACAGGATGAGCATTCAGTGCGGACTATATTGAAACCTTGCCGTGAATATTCATTTGGGCTCGAGCGTGATTCAATGACTATTCCAAGGTTTCAAATGTATATCGATTGAGGATTGCCGTGAGAAATATTAGAACGGGCAATCCTTTGATGACATATTGCTTAGTATGGTTGCCGAGTGATTTGACTTCTTTATACACTTGCGAACACTATGCTAAGGGTGTGGGTAATGCTTGCTGCATTTTTTTTTTTAAAGATTTATGAGAAAAGACTAATTGTAGACACTCATTCTTATTTCCAACTCCATGCCTTTAACTTTTCCTTCAAAACGACAATTTCTGGCAGCATGCCTTGCTTTATGCGTTCAAATATTAGAGATGTTATTTATTAATGGAGCTGGTAGAATAGTTTTGTGCATCCCTCAATGCAGTCGTTAGTGGTATTAATGCCACTTCAGGTAGGAAAACCCAAATTTTTACTGCTGCAAAGTCCCATCGCGATTCATTTTGGTGAAGCACAGCTGCATCAAATCTGTCCATATGCAGGCCTCACGGTAGAATACAATGCGACAGGAGAACAAATATGAAGCTGCGATTTAGGAGCAGCAATCTGCAATAAGCAGCAGACAACAGCAATTATGTGATAAGAATAATGAAGGTGTAAAACAACAATCAAGAGACAGCAATCATTAAGACAGCGATGACCACTAAGAAGAAAAGAAACAACTATAATTAGAGTAAAAGAGCTACTACATTAACAAAGCAGCGGGAACAATTATGATTTATGTTTTGACTGATGATAGACAGCAATTTATGGAGTTAATAAAATATAATCCAAAAGGTGCAATTTTTGTAGGAGACCAATAAAGTGTGGAAGTTTTGACATTTTGATTGAAGGATATGTCAATAAAGAGGTTTAAAATATATGTATCAGATACACACCAAGGGATACACACACACACACACACACACACACTGCAGATCTGAAAGAAAGATCATTCAACAAATAAAGGAAGAACTAATTCAGAAAGAAGAAAATAAAGGAAAATTCAGATTGAACTTTGATAACAACCACTTGATACCTGCAATATGCCCTTGTATCTGTTCTCCAATACGTAGCTACTTCTCTGTATCATTATAAGAGACGGACAAAAGAAATATGTTTACTGCAGTACATGTTATTGCTATTGTGGACTGTGAGGCATCGGGCAAAGTATGGGAGAAGTATATATTGAAGGCATCGCACATTAACATTGATCGAATTAAAAATACTAGACGTATTGTTGATATTTATATAGATAGTGCATTTTGAGACACAACGAAATGGTTGTTCATGTGATGTACATTGTTTAAAAGATGAAACAAGTTAATTAAAGTGGCAGTTGTGAAGAGGTTGGCTCCGGTTGTAACTGCTTAGGCAGTTGAAAGTTGAAACCATTTCATAACCACATAGCCGATGCAGGGAGTATTATTTAAATGAGGATTGAATTTGATGTTTGTGTGATTGAATATTTAAACTCCAATATGCAGAGGAGAAGACACGTCTGATAAGATAAATTGTTTATAAAACTTGGTGTAAACATTTATATTGTTTCTGGGAAACAGTTTCAAAATACCATGCTCTGGTCTGCAATTCTTTCTAACTGTTGAATGGGTAAAGAAATCTGATTAAGCACAGAATGCCACATTGAACAATATCTGAGAAGACCCTCCTTAGCTAAGAGAGGGTGTTGATTTTAGCATCAGGAGGACAAACCAGAAGTTATCAAGAAGGATTCCTCCCTAGCTAAGAGGGAGTGTTGGATTTAGCTTCGGGAGGATCACAATAATAATTCAAGTTGGTGGAAAAAATTGCTAGAGAGTAGTAACGATTGAATTGGTGGAAGTTAGGGATGGCTTAAACTCCATCAATGGTCCTTGTTGTACGAGTATCACCTGGAGGTCGTTATCCTTTGACTACAAATAAGTATTTTTATGATAGGTTAGTTCTATGAACTATTTGTAATCTCTCTGAAATATTTTTAGGACAGACCATGAAGCATAAGATATTGCATTCAAAGAAGGTTGATATTGGATTCAGAGGGAGTCTGACAATCCATTAGAAGCAACCTTGGACGAGAAGGTTAGAAGGTTGATATCACTTTCAGAAGAAGTCTGATGACCTTGGACGAGAAGGTTAAATGTTGATGTTAATACTCAAAGATTCAGAGGGAGTCAGTACAACATCTAGAGGATATGTCTTATTTGATTTCCAAGGATCTTGGTCTTATTGATTCGGAGGGAGTAAACCATATCGAGATGGTTTCCCTAGTGACCAGGAAACTATAAAAGGAAAAAAAATAAATTGCGATTCAAACGATGAAATTCCATGTATGTGAACGAGAAGGCTTTTATGCAGATATCTAGGTCATGATATTCCTAGATATAAGATGGTTGGGAATTCAAGAAAAGAGCTTAATGCAGACTAAAGAACAAAGACATGACTTGCTTGTGGAAGGTTGATATTGGATTTAGAGGGAGTATGATAGTTCATCTAAAACAACCTTGGACGAGGAGGTAAGGAGGTTGTTACAAGACCTTAAAGGAAGCATCCAAAGGACTATGAGATTGAGTCTCATGTGTGTTGGCTAAAATGCCTTTATGCTATCTCCTACTTAACTTGGGGTTCACCTAGAGTGATGCAAACTATATAAGAGATAGTGCATAATTATGCTATTCAAGGTACATTATCCCTATAGAACATATGGCTAATATTCTCACCAAGTTTCTTGCTAGAGGTAAGGTTGTGTACCTTCGAGATAAACTTGGCATGTTGGAGAATGAAGCCTTAGATCAATATTTGTGATCTATTATCTTGTATGTTATTGCATTCTTCTCCTTGAGAGAGAAGTCTAAGGTGAAAGCCCTTGTTTCACCCTTTGGGATGAGTTATGATGGATCCACCCTCTGAGATGAGTCAAGGTGGATTTCATGTGTGTGACTCTATGACTTATGGGCCCTCCTATGAACATTGGAGAAAGGTGACGACTTTTCAACAATGAACACTTGTATTTGATGTTACAAGGTGACGATCTTGTAATGGAGATTCGTTATGGTAGACTTTTGATATGTCTGTGCACATACCATAATAGGGTTATATGTAAGGGGAATGTAATATTCTCTAATTTACTATATCCTTGTATCACGATCTGAAGTGATATGAAAATCAGGTATCACGATCTAAGGTGATTTCTCATATCACGATCTAAGGTGATATGAAAACTAGGTATCATGATCTGAGATGATTCCTCATATTACGATCTAAGGTAATATGTAAAATCAGGTATCACGTGTTAGGTGATTCCTCATATCACATGTTAGGTGATATGTAAAACTGGGTATCACATGTCAGGTGATTCCTCATATCACATGTTAGGTGGTATATAAAATTGGGTATCACATGTCAGGAGATTCCTCATATCACATGTTAGGTGATATGTAAAACTAGGTATCACATGTTAGGTGATTCCTCATCTCACGAGTTATGTGATACTTATCATCACGTGTTATGTGATATCTGCTTTCACGAGATATGTGAGACTTCTTATCACAAGAAATGTGTTATATGATTTTATCTTCCCTAGCTAAGAGGGAGTGTTGATGTATGTAGCATTGGTTAGATAAATAAAACTAATTATATAATTATTATGAGAATTGATTTATTATATATACATATATATATATATATATATATATTAATATATTCAATAATTGATATTATTTATATATATATATATATATATATATATATATGAAGTTAATCTTTTATTTATTCTTACAATGATTCTATAGTTAAATTAATAAATTAGATTAATGAATAGACATGTCCCATGAAGGGACATGTCTCTTGTCTTTACCATGTACATATACAAGAGATCGATGCATTTGGAAAGTACATACTTTTACGGCAGTGCTATTACATTTGCAGCGATTTGGAATTTAACAGGTGGCAAGAGGAGTTACTGTTGCCACTTCAGCAAAGATCGCCCCCAAGGTTCAACATATTCCTTTGGTTGATAAATGAAACAAAATAACATGATAACATCAAGTCGCACATGCGCTAGGAACAATATATATATATAAATATATATATAGTGCTAGACGTAGACGTGCTAGGAACTTAGTGCCAACTTTCATTGGCATACTTAATTACTCCATCATTGTGGATACATCCTCATTGTAGTCTTAGAACAAGACTATATGAATGGGTCTACACATGGTTGTGTAGTTAATATTCTTATGTTTTAATGATCATTGACATACAAGTATACATCTATTTATGTCTATACACATTGTATATGCTTACGTGTATGTATAGCTATCTATCTATCTATCTATATATATATCAATCATAATGCTTAGCCTGAAAGAAAATGAATGAAGAGATCACCTTGGTTGTTCCTTAAAATCGACAAGAAGGATCCAATGCATTTTAATTTATTATAAGGCCAAAATTCTTATTTAACACTAGAAGAGGAAAGCAACCATGTAGACATATATAAGGCAACACCCCGCCTAGACTATTGATTATAGCTAGATCGGATACTAGCTAGATTAGATCATTGGGCCCTTTTGTCAATCAATTACATCATATATTTATTGCCTTGTGTAAATAAAATGGGCTGGGCCTAAAGCTAAACTTAATTTGTAAAAAAACCACTGGCACCAAAGAGGGCCGACTAGGTTGTAGCCAAGTCAAAAATTAAACTGTAAATATTTTGGCACCAAAGAGAGCCGACCTTGCAAATAAATTTGTGAAAGCTCTCATATATATATATATATATGAGGTTTGTTATTATAAAAGACACATATGGCATACCTGCGATATATATTCTGAGCAGTGAATTCTATAAGGCAGCGATATACATCCTCTTGGCAGCGAATTCCATCAGGCAGTGATAATATATACTTGGCAGCGAATTCACAAGGAAGCGATCCAGTCTGATTGTGACAGCGATTGGAATATACCTACAACAGATCAAGGCTGCAAATTATAACTGTGAATTATTAGGTCAGATCTGGACACACATCTGTGAATTATACAGTGGCAATATCTATGATTTGCTTCATTGATCAGTGATCTTCAACAAATCAATAATTGTATGTTATGTAATTTGATTGATAAAAGGGCAATAATAGATCTAATTTGGCGCTGGGTTTTTCCCTCCAATTCAGAGGTTTTCCCAGGGTAATCGTGTTGTGTTATTGTGTTTCTCTCTTTGTTTTTAATTTAATGTTATCCCTGTTCGCTAAAATTAACATGGTATCAGAGCCAGGTTCGTACTAACTAGTGATCAGATTTAACCATATTTGTCCAGCTCCTTGTTTTTGTTTTCTATTGTCAAAATGGTGACAGGTTTAAAGGTAGAAGATAGGTTGGAAGGAGCACTAAATTTCAACTCTTGGAAGGTGTGAGTTCTTCTTGCATTTGAGGAAAATGAACTGCTAGAATTTGTACTAGGAGAAGAACAAGCTGTACCTACAGATCTGGATGAGCTTAGTAAATTCAAGAAGGATGCTCTTAAGGCCAAGAAGATCCTAATAGATTCAGTCAAAGATCATCTTGTTCTTGTCATTTCCAAGATGTCTACATCTAGAGAAATGTTCAAACAGTTGGAAGGAATGTAACAACATGAGCAAGGCACTTACATTGAGAAGACAATTGCTTCAAATCAAGATGGAAAAGGGTGAATCTGTCATGGCATTTTTCATGAGGATGTCAGAATTGAAAGATCAAAGTGCCATTGATGGTGAGGTGGTAGACAAGGATCTTGTCATGCTCGCATTAAATGGTCTTCCACACTCTTGGGAGCCATTCATTCAAGGTTTAAGTGGAAGAGGTAAACATCCTACATTTGATCTTCTTTGTGCCGATTGTATTTAAGAAGAATCTAGGCTTACAACAAGAGGAATCAAGACTTCTCATGGTGAAGAAAATCAAGTCCTTGCTACCCAATGAGTCAAGAAGAAAGGTAGTCCTTGGAAGAAGAAATACTTCAAAAGGAACAACAATTTCAGACCTCATGATGCTAGCACGTCAAGGAAGAAACCAAGAGATCTCTCTCATATCCGATGTTTCAGATGTGACAAGTTTGGTCATTATGCCAAGGAATGTCAAGCTCAAATTAATCACAAGAGGCAAACCTAAATGAAGTTGCCAACAAAGAAGATAAGGAAGACTTCATCTTTATTTCTGCTTTATCAAATAACATTCCTATTGATAGTGATACCTGGTTGATAGATAGTGGTGCATCTAGGCATATTACTGGTTATAGAGATAAACTTTTAGACCTTCATGTTGTCATAGGTGATGATGCTCAATATTCTGTAAGAGGTTTTGGTAACACTTCTTAACTTGGATTCTAGAATTTCCTTACAGCTTTCTATTGTTTTATTTGTACCGGGAATTAAAAGAAATCTTTTCTCTATCTTTGCCCTAGAAGATAAAGGTTATCAAATAGCATTTTTAGAAGAAAGGGTGCTTGCATGGCCTAAGAATTCCAACATCAAATCAGCTCGGGTAATTGGTAATAGGTTTGAAAGTCTCTACAAGCTCTCAACCAAACCATTTCAAGCTCTCATTCATGCATCACATGAGTCTAGCAATCTATGGCATATAAGACTTGGACATCTTCACTATCGAGCTCTTCCTATCCTTGAGAAAATGGTTAAAGGTATGCCTAAACTCAGTCATGTTCATAATGATGTATGTAAAAGTTGTGCCATAGGAAAGAATACGAAAGACTCTTTTCATAAAAGTGAATCTAGATCTAAGGAGAAACTAGCTCTTGTTCATTCTGATTTATGTGGTCCTATTTCTGTTGCATCTCCTAGTGGGTTTTTATATTATGTAACCTTCAAAGATGACTTTTCTAGGAAAACATGGATTTATTTCTTAATCTCAAAAGAATCTGATGAAGTCTTAAATAGATTCAAAGAGTTTAAATCTTTAGCTGAAAATTTATCTAGGAAAAGAATTAAAGTTCTTAGATTTGACAATGGAGGTGAGTACACCTCGGGTAGTTTTCATGATTTTTGTGTAGAAGCAGGGATCAAGAGGGAGTTCTGTGTTCCCTACAATCCTCAACAAAATGGTATTGTTGAAAGAAAGAACAAATCCATTATCGAAGCAGCAAAGACAATGATTCATGATCAAAACCTATAGATGTTTCTATGGGCTGAAGTAGCCAAGACTGCTGTCTATACTTAGAACAGGTGTTTTCACAATGTCTTAAAAGATGACTCCAGAAGAAGCCTTCACAGGAGTCAAATCGGACATCAGCAATTTGAGAATCTTTGGGAGTTTAATTTACATTTACATTCCCAAGGAAAAAAGAACCAAATTGGAACCTTCAAGTAAGAAAGGTATACTTGTGGGTTACAGTGAAAATTTCAAAGCATTCAGAATTTACATTTTAGGACAAAAATACATTGAGGTAAGTAGAGATGTTATTTTTAAAGAGAATGTTGCATTAAAGAAATCTAAAAGTTCATTTATTGAGAATGAAAATGATGTCGATCAAGATATGGACATTGACCATAATGTTGAGTTTTAGAGGGAGTATGCAAGACCCTCAGAACCTTTAGATCACATTGAGCCTATGGATCCTACTGATGGACCAAGAGTCATTCCAGTGAACAAGAAAAGACCACTTTGGGTAAGAAACACTATTCAGAAAGCTGAAAAGTTTGCAGCCCCTCAAGGCACCTTCAAGGAGAGTAGGAGACCTCAAAAGTTCTCCAACTATGTTGCATTGATGTGCAATCTTATTGAGTCTGAACCCTCTAACACCAAAGAAGCCATGAACCAGCAAGCATGGAAAGATGCCATGGATGAAGAGTATGAATCCATAATCAAGAATGATGTATGAGAGATTGTACCAAGACTCAAAGGTAAGTCTGTTGTATCTGCCAAATGGTTATTTAAGATTAAACATTCTGCTGATGGTAGTATTGAGAAATATAAAGCTAGATTTGTAGCTCGTGGTTTTTTTCAAAAAGAAGGTATAGATTATGAGGAAACATTTGCACCTGTAGCTAGATATACTTCTATTAGATCTATTATCGCTATTGCTGCAGCCTAAGGCTGGAAGTTACACCAAATGGATGTAAATACTGCTTTCGTAAATGCTATCATTGAGGAAGAAGTCTACATTGAGCAGCTAGAAGGTTATGAGATCCATGAAAGGGAATCTCATGTATGCAGATTAAAGAAAGCTCTTTATGGACTCAAACAGGCCCCTTGAGCATGGTATGAAAAAATTGACAAATATTTGGTAAGCTTAGGATTTTGTAAGAGTGATGTTGATCTTAATCTTTATTTCAAAGTATGTAATGATGAAATGTTAATTCTGGTTTTATATGTGGATGATTTATTTCTAACTGGTAATAAAAGTTTTATCATTAGATGCAAGAAAGAATTAACTACTGAATTTGAAATGAAGGACTTAAGACTAATGCATTACTTTCTTGGGTTAGAAGTATGACAAAGATCTAAGGAGATTATCCTAAGTCAAGGAAAATATACTATAGATATTTTGAAAAGATTTGGTATGATGGATTGCAAGCCTATGCTAACCTCTATGGAAACTCACTTGAAAAGGTTGAGTGCATGTCTTGCTGATTCTAATTTTGCAGATCCAACTGAGTACATGCAGTTGATCAGATCCTTGATGTACCTAGTTAACACTAGATGAGATATTTGCTATGCAGTCAATGCTCTTAGCTAGTTCATGAATGAACCAAAGCATGTCCATCTCATTGCAGCCAAACATATATTGAGATATTAGTGTGGTACTATTGGCTACGGGTTGAGATATGCTCTCAATACTATTATTACCTTGGAAGGTTATTGTGACTCAGATTGGACAGGTAGTGTTACTGATAAAAAGAGCACTTCAGGATTATGCTTCAGTTTGGGATCCACTATGATTTCGTGGGCCTGTAGGAAACAATCCTTAGTTGCTATAAGTACTGCTGAATCAGAATACATTGTTGCTAGTGTTGCTTCAAGGGAAGTGGTATGGCTTCGTAAGCTCCTCATTGGGTTGTTTGGACAACCTTTAGATCCTTTAGTCATTCATTGTGACAATCAAAGCTGTATAAAAATGTTCGTCAATCTGGTATTCCATGACAAGACAAAGCATGTGGAAACTCATTATCACTATATTAGGGAGATGGTACAGAGAGGTGCCATTCAATTGAAATATATCAGCACAATGGAGCAGATAGAAGATATTCTCACCAAGCCTCGTACTCGAGTGAAGTTTGAATACTTCAGAGATAGGCTTGGCATTGTGGAGAACACAACCCTCACTGAGAGGGAGTCTCAACGTCATTGATACACCTTGTTGTATCACCCACTCTGTGGGCAATGCAAAGTGGGACCACCCTCTGCCGGCAATGCAAGGTGGTAGTGTCCTTATTGACCTTTTTTGAGAGAAGGCTTGAGGCCTTAGATCTCTTCCACCCTCTGCAGGCAATGCAAGTTGGATCTATCCTCTACGGGTATGCATGATGGAAGGAGTCCATGATGATACTTCTTTTGATTCATCGTCCTTGGGCAATGCGAGATGAATATCATGGAAGGAGTCCATGATGCTTTTAGTATCCTCCCTAGCTAAGAGGGAGTGTTGATTATAGCTAGATTGGATACTAGCTAGATTAGATCATCGGGTTCTTTTGTCAATCAATTACATCATATATTGCCTTGTGTAAATAAAATGGGCTGGGCCCAAAGTTAAACTTAATTTGTAAAAAAACCACTGGCACCAAAGAGGGCCGACTAGGTTGTAGCCAAGTCAAAAATTAAATTGTAAATATTTTGGCGCCAAAGAGAGCCGACCTTGCAAATAGATTTGTGAAAGCTCTCATATATATATATGAGGCTTGTTATTGTAAAAGACACATATGACATGTGATATATATTCTAAGCAGCGAATTCTATAAGGCAACAATATACATCCTCTTGGCAGCGAATTCCATCAAGCAGTGATAATATATACTTGGCAGCGAATTCATAAGGAAGCAATCTATTCTGATTGTGACAACGATTGGAATATACCTACTACAGATCAGGGCTGCGAATTATAATTGTGAATTATCAGGTCAGATCTGGACACACATCTATGAATTATACGTTGGCGATATCTATGATTTGCTTCATTGATCAATGATCTTCAACAAATCAATAACTTTATGTTATGTAATTTGATTGATAAAAGGGCAATAATAGACGATCTAATTTGGTGCTGGGTTTTTCCCTCCAATTCGGAGGTTTTCCCAGGGTAATCGTGTTGTGTTATTGTGTTTCTCTCTTTGTTTTTAATTTACTGTTATCCCTAATCACTAAAATTAATACAGACCTAACGATTGGTTAAACAATTATGGTTCCTGCTCGGATGACATTTTCAACCTTCATCGTGTGTCCACATCCTCTCACTCCGATGATACTCTTCAACCGCTAGCAGGATGGATATTCTCCTACATCCGCTGACAAGAAAGGATTAGTTACCATCATCATTGTTAAAATTATAATAGTAAATCATTTATAGCATTATAATTTATATTGATCATCCATAATCAAATCCATTATAATTCTTTCCCAATACTCCACATACATAAATTTAAATCATCATGATCATAATTTATTAACTCAAATAAATGAAAATAACTTATCCCTTCAGCATCACACTTCACATGAAATAGTTATTATAGTTATTACAAAAGGTTCACAAGGAAATGATGTAACATATCCCCCCCTTGTGAATGATCGTCCTTGATGATTGTTCTTTATCAATGTTCAACATGATACCATAAAGTTTCATAACACATTCAAAAATCAAAACTAGTGAGGAAATTTTTGGAGGATCTCATCATAATCCTCCCAAGTAGCACTGTCCTCTCCATATTGGTCCCATTGGACTTTGCATTGAATAACCTCGCAGTTATGTAAGCGTAGCTTACGTACCTCGAGCACCTTGAGTGGCTCAATTACCACTCCTAGATCCTGCACCTACAAGGAGTTCCAGTCAATTATATGTTCAAAATCTATTATATACTTCTTTAAATAGGAAACATGAAAGACATTGTGCAATCGGTCGAGAGCTGGTGGTAGAGCAATTCTGTAGGCTCCTAGGTTGATAACTTCCAAGACCTCTAAGGGTCCAACATATCTAGGTGTCAATTCAGAGAATTTCCCAAATTTAATAGACCTTTTATGGGGTTTAACTCTTAGGAGAACCTTCTCAACTTCAAACTGTTTGGGTGTGCGTTTAACATCAACATAGCTTTTTTGTGTTGCAAATGTGGCATGTTGGTTGTTATTGATGTCAAACTTGTTGGAAGGATGAAGTATTGGTGGTAGACTTCTTGGCAAGATGATGCGTTGATAAGATATAAACAGACCTATTGATATCTTGTTTGTGCTATTGTATTCAAATCAGTCAGTTAAGTATGGGTAGTAGGAATCATGATAGTAATTACTTATATGGATATGATTTAGCATATATCTTGTGTACCTATGTTCGTTTGGTTTGGAAGATGTTCTTACAAGCATTTTTGTTATGTTTCAAATATTGCTATTGTGATGTTGGATTCTCTGTCTACATTCTTGCTATGCTCCAGTCTGTATATAGTTGCAAATTTGGCCTGGTATGCCTTCAAAGTGATATCACTACTTGCCTAGTGATGTTCAGTTTGGTTCAAAAGATATTTGTTGGTCTGCTAGTGCTCAAAAGTTGCCTTTGTGGTTTTGTTCATTTGTTGAATGTCAACTCTATACTTTGTGGTGTCATTGATGTCATTCATCCCTCGTGTGACATTAATGTCTGGCTATAGTAATTGTAGAAGATTGAGATGATGGTTGATGAAGATTTGAAAATGTTCAAATTGTGGAGGTTGTTGATCTAGTACAACTACCTCTTAGAATTTGTAATGTTTTGGCTTGATGCTATTATTTGTGGTAACATCTGTAGTACACTGTAAGACAAGTTTAATGCTTTGGTGTTGGTAATGTTCTCTAACAAGCAATGAGCTCTGTTAGACTAGTATAGGGTATCTTTGGTGTCATCTGGATATGGTTAGATGCAATGTTGCTGAATGATGATCTTATTTATGCTTGGTCATACAATATGCTTTCTAGTGATATTTGTGGTTCACAAGTGAGCTTTAATGTTCTATACTAAATATGTTCAATTATGTAATGTTCATGTGTATTTGGATGTGCTACCTCATTTGGGATCATTCTTTTGGTCCGGGTATACTTCACAATTAATGTTGGGATGTTAATTTGGGTTTGTATCGTCTTAAAAAGTTAGCACCCATAATTGGAGGCTCTAGGACCTATTAGACCCCATTTTGGTGATTTTGAGGTCCGAATGTCCGTTATGCTTGATCCTGGCAACGTATATTTCCTCCTCCCGCATCTTATCACCTTTCTTGACATACTGACAAAATCTAGGTTTATTCTACCTAAGAAAAGTTGACTTGTCGACTTGTCCTAGGGGTACAAGTCGAGATCTCGACTTGTTCCGTGGGATACAAGTGGGTTTTTAACTTGTCCCTGAGTTTTGAGCCCAGATTTGGCCCAGGGCCCGATGTTGGGGTTTTCTTCTGAGGTCTAGATTTGTGGTTGGCCTTGATTAAATTTGAATCCCAAAATGAGTATAGAAGGACATCCTCTCCCCTCATTTGGTATAAGTTGATTAAGTGCAAGCTATTATTATCAAGCATTCAAGGATTTGAATTCAAGATTTGAAGACAAGCATCCAATTCAAGATCTCCAAGTCTCCATTTCTTCAAGATCCATTCAAGCAAAGACAATCTTCTCTAGTTGATGCAAGTTTCTTTCCCATGATGGCCAAGTAGAGGAATTCACAATCAAGCAAGAAGATCCATCCATTCTTCCTTCTTTCTCTCTCCTTCTCCAAGTGGTTATCAAGCATACATACATTCAAGATCTAGGAGTGTCAATCATAGATCCATGCATTTGTGAAGACATCCTTGATTCTACATCTTATTCCAAGCATATTTCGAAGCATCTTTATGGATTTGAGTGATGACTACATCCGTTCATGAGGGTTTTATACAAGGTGAATCAACAATTTACCTTTTTACATTACTTTCCTTTATGTAATTTCAATTCCATTTCAAGGTTAATTCCTAAACAGAGGTTTGACCAAGGCAAACCCCTTTCCACAACCCTTTCCCCCATTTTTCTGTGTGCATGAATAAGCTACGGGGTTGCGGTCTCGGATTTGATAAGTATAGGTGCAGACATAGGATCCTAGAAAGTTTCATCAGATTTGGCACTACTGGGAATATAGAGCAGAGAGTTACAGGTTTCAGTTTCCCAGATCTGGAGTTATAGCTGATTTTGACATTCTGACGACAGTCACAATTAGATCTAAAGTGAAAATCTCCTCTTCTTGTTTCAAGGTACATTCATTCTTTCCCTTTTCTTGCATTTACTTGCATAGAACAGATCTTCTATCACTTGCTTCATCATCTACTTTATCATTTATCATATCACATATCATCCTTCCTTTAAAGGAATACCAAATTCCCCTTTGGTTTAGATCTTGCATTAGCACCCTTCTTCCTTTGGATGTGCTAATTAGGTTTTGCTGAAGGGTTGGGTTTGTATTCCAATGTATAGGAGCCCGCGAATTGGGTGAGTGATCTACATCCTAGCATTGCTCACCATTTTCCACTATACAGGGTCTCACTGTGGTGCATGGAGATCTATATGCTTAAAGATTGCTTCAGAAAAATGTTTCTTAGTCGACTGAGTCTACATGCTTTAATTAATTATTCACATGTTATGTTTCAGTAATGGCAGACTATTGGATTTATCTTAGGAGAGTGTGTTGAGATATATTTGAGTCCCCTCTTTCTCTTGAAGTGGACCACCTTGTGTATCTTGGGTCCGGATGGCTTATGTTATGTAATATTGTTTTATCTTGGTTGAGGTCGACTTGCAACGAAGCTTTTAATGATCTATCTTATATTTAAGGAAAACATTCGAGGCTAGAGGTGTGTGGAAGAGCGCATTATGTGAAAAGAGAAAGAAGAGAAGCGAATATGCAGTAGTCTGAGCTTTAAATGAATATCTTCAGAGATTGTGCATTGTTGATTCACATTTAGGAGATTCTTATTTCAATTCTAAGATTCATGTTGTTGGATGATGATGAGTTTTTTTGGCAAATCTTTTTGTATCCTGTGTTATTCCTAACCAGTTACTGAGAGGTGAATCAGTAAATTCAATTTCTATTTCTCTTTAAGCAAACAGATATTCTTGTTAATACAGAAATTAAAAGAATACTATAACAATCATAGACAAAAATTAAATGCACAGGTCAACACAACATTTATATGTGGAAACCCTCGGTTAGAAGGAAAAAACCACGGTGGGACAAAACCCACAAACTCCACTACTGCAGTATTAAAGCTGCCCTGTTAATGGCTTACAAAGCACTAGTAAGAGTGCTACCCGGTTAAGGGATTTGATAGAAGACCTATTAGGATCTTGACCCTGCTAGGAGTCTCGCCTTGTTAGAGGACTTTAAACACCAATAAAGATGTTACCGGGTAAAGAGATTTATACAAAGAACCTGTAAGGGTTCACCCCGATTGAGGGATTTAAATATGTTTTAAACTTAAAGCAATGATCTTAAGATGACACTCTCTCTGTCTAATCAGATCATACCTGTTTACCCTTTCCTCTGCTTGGCTGTTGAATCTTTCTCTCCCTTTCACCTTTTGTGATTGTGTTTCCTCTCAGAAGACTCTGCTCTCCTGCTCTGCTCGCTCTTGACATTCAACAACACAACTTTCATGTCTTTTGACCTGTATTTATAAGAAATTATCTTATTAAAAATACATCTCAAAGTTCCACCAAGCTGTAAACTATCCCATAAATCATGCATGTAAAACTCGTAAAAAGCTTGCAAACTGATCCTTAGTTTACCTCGAAACGCTCGCTAAGCAAACAAAGCTAACTCCAGTTCCACTGAAAAAGCTAACTCCAGTTTAACGAAAAAAATGCTCTGTATAATCTGGTTCGGATTATCATGCACTTAACCAGTGTAGAATTATTATCCGGTTAGTCATCTGTTCCTTGTGTGTGTGCCAAGACCGGTTGGTCAAAACCTGGACTGGTATAAGTGTTACCGGTTAAAGTACATGACTTTCTTGCTTAGTCTACCGGTTCACAATTATGAGTACCGGTGTGATGTACCAATGTTCTGATGGGATTGATGTTTGCCAATGACTTTACCAATGATAAATAAGTTTATGTCAACAATCTTTCCCTTTGGCATTGGTGGCAAAACGTATCAATACATCACCTGTAGATCTTCTTGTCTACCTGTAGCTTATATCTGACACACTGTCTCTGCACTTCCATCTTCTTTGTTCTCTCTGCACTTCTATCTTCCCCTTTTTGCCTCCAAGGGACAAAGGGTTTGTGACTCTTTACATTTTGACATTTTACAATTGTAACTTATTGAAGATGTCTTTGTAGATCTTCTTTGCAGATTTTAGAAAAGGTTTCCATATACTTGTTATATGATCCAAAGTTTTCTTTGTAGCTTGCAGTGAGACAATGAGATTTTCCATGTCTTCCACTGTCTTGTAATCAGGTTCCTTTAGAATGTTGTTTGTATCAGTTGCCGTTGACTGCATTAGATCAAAAGTTGGTGTAATGAACAACTGTAATCCAACAAGATCTTGGATTCTTTTTGTATTTTCTTCTGATCCCTTTCTCAAAGTGAGAGCAAGACTTGTTAGCTCCCGGCTGTATTCAATTGCAGAAGAGCTTTTAGCATCATTTTTTGATGTTAAAACCTTTATCTCTTCTGTTGTCCTTGTCATTCTCTCAGTTATATCCTTTACAAAGTCCTCAAAGTTAGAAGTCCTTGTAATCAACCTTCCAGCTTCCTGTATCTGTTTTTGTAACTCTCCGGTTCTTGTAGATACAGACTATAGTGGCTTTTAGTTCTTCAATCTGTGTGTGAAGAATATCAATTCTTTTCTTCTCGAAATGATCAATTGCAATTGTTTCTGGGTTAGTGACGTCTTCCCCAATTGCTTGTGCCAGTATCTCCAATTGATTGATCACCGGTTCATCTTCATCTATATCTGTATCAGGTACAAAATTGTACAAGATATTCCTTACACTAGAGAGAACCATATCCTATTTTCTCTTAGTGAGCTCCTTTAGCTGCCTTGTTGACATTTTTCTTATGTCAACAGTAGTTTCACTAACTTTGCTTCTCTTTGATTCAGAATCTGTAGCAAAATATAGCTTCCTCTTAGATGTAGATGTGCTTGGAACATCTACCGGTTCCTTCTGTCCAATTTCCTTTGCAGGTTCTTCTTCTGCAGGCTTCTCCTGGTCTTCTATAACAGGCAACTCCTGTTGTTGAGGAATTTCTTGTTGTAGTGCCTCATCTGGATGCACCTCTTCTTTTGGATGTACTTCCTCTTCTTGATGGACTTCCTCTTCCGGATGGACTTCCTGTTCTGGTGGTTGCTCTGTTTGTTGCTCTTCAGCAACCGTTGATCATTCAAAACAGTTTCTTCTTTATCTGTTTCTTTCTCTGCAGTCATCTTTGCTGATGACTCTCCTTGTTTTTGTTCCTCTGGTCTTACAGATGTATCATGTTCATTTGTTGGAACTTCTTCTCCCAAGTTGCTCTGTTCACTAGTTGTGAACTGTACAGGTGGAATAATTTCCTTTCAGGTTCATCTTGTGAGATGTCCTGCGGACCTGTAGTCTTTAGAGTATTGAAATCATATTTCTGCCAAAATTCTAGTGTATCTTCATATATATCTATTTCTTGTCCATTAACAATTTTGGCAACCCAGTCCCTTGTGTCTAAGTTGAGTGACATTGCATCCAACAAAATTTTTATTGTCTCTTCATTAAGATTTGGTTTAACTTTTGCCAAAGTTTCCCTTATTATCTTAGTGTTTTGGGCTAGACCGGTTCTCCATTTGATCATTATCCTTTTATTCAATTTTGGAGGAAAGAGAGGCCTATAGTCCCCATGACTTCTGTGGAAATCTAAAAAGGTTTTAACAGAGCAATCTTAATTTTCTCCTTATCCTCTTCTACCAGAACACTGAACCATTTTGTAGCATTTGACACCACCGAAATCCATAATTTTGTCAACTATATTATCTACAGTCAAGGTTCGAGTTTTACCTTTTATCGGAGAAGCTAGGAGTGTTGGTGGAGTGAGATCACCTCCAGTTATGTCCACAATGACTGGTTCTGTTGCTGGCTTTGCTTTGACAGGAGCCTCAACTCCCAGTATGCCCTTTCCCTTTCCAGTGTCAATTACTGGTGGCTCTTTGGTCTTTTGGCATTCTACTTCAGCTTGATGTTGTTGCTTTAGAACATTCGTCCATGTTGCAACTCCTTCATCATGTACTTTATCCACTTCTCCAATCAACACCTGACTAATTCTTTTTCTATTCTTGAAACTCTGTTTGTACAAGTCAACTTGATTGGTTGCCTCTTCCAGGCTAAGATGATTCTGAATTTCAAGTAGAGCCCTTATCCTCAGCTCTTTTTCTTTTTCAATGGAAGATTTCCATCTTCCATCAATTATCTTGAGTAAATCTCCAGGTATTGCTTTGTGGAGTTCAGTGGGGGTCATATTGAACTTGTAAAGACAGTAAACTACAACTTCTAGCTTTCTCCTATCTTCGTCGTTACCAAGTTCATATCTCCTTCCATCTGCTCCCATTCTACCTGATTCTTTAACTCCTTCCACTAATTCATCTATTGTGGGTTTTCTTCCTTTAGGAACGCTTTCCTTTACCGGTTTCACGGTCTTGGTCGCTCTCAGATAAGTTGTAGTTGCTTCTATTCCTGTTTCCTCCAAATCCTCACCTTGTGAAGGTTCGGCAGATGCTGGCTAAGCCTTCTTCCTTTGAACCTTTGGTTCTTCAGCCACTAGCTTCTTTTTCCTAGGAGTGGGAGTTCTCTTTACATAAACCTTCTCCGGTTCCTTAAAAGATGCCTTTTTCCTCAAGTTTGCAAGAATCTCCTCATAGGTTCCAAACTGGTTTGCTGAGAGATCTAAGTTGCTTTCCTGAAGTGTGTTTGCATACGCCTTGGCAACCTTAGATGTAATTTTATAACCGAGCTTTGGTTCATACTTGGACCTTGGCTCCATGGCCTGGATTATGCAATGATTGGTGCTCACCAGAAAACACATTTCTTCTTTATATGCCTCTACAATGGCTAAGAGAATTCTTTCCCTGTTGTGCATTCTTAACTGAAAGGCTTCAAAATAATCGGTCTTAATCTTATTGAACCAATTTCCTAAGTTAGTTACCATCTCTCCTATTTGAACCATAACCGGTTTATCTCCTAGCCATGTAACCTTGCCCATGCTTGGAAAGAAGTTTTGATAATAGAAAAACAAATATACCAGCAACGACCCATATTTGAGAAATTTCTTCTTTACCAGACCGAGTTTCTTCAAGTTCTCGAAGATTTGACTCCTGAGCATAGCACAAATGTCATATCTGGCATTGTTGTGCATTATTCTGTGCGCCGCATGTATCGCACCTCCCAGTACGTTATTCAGGTTACTTGATTGATATACCTTGTACCTGATAACTGCAACAACAAACCGAACACCATCGTCTTCGATATCGTTCACAGTCATCATTCGACTGTCGTATCTTGACTTTGTCAACCGTGTGACTTCTGCATTAGCTATTGTCCTTAGGGTTAGAGCTTCCCCTTAGGCATTATAACCAGTTACCCTATGTATGTCTTCTTTTGTGATTGGTGTAACCGCTCCTTTCGCAAGCCACATCCCTGGTTCATGAACCTTGCTAAGCACTAGTCTGATCCAATCCGGTCGAAACACGGTAAGAAAAAAGAATGGTGAAATCCAGTTATGTGTGGATTTCAGGGACCTCAACCAAGCCTCACTTAAAGACCATCATCCACTGCTCTCCATGGAACATATATTGCAGTTTGTTTCAAGATCTGATAGGTTCTCATTACTATATGGTTTTTCTAGCTATAATCAGGTCCTGGTAAGGGAAGAGGACCAGTACAAAACAGCCTTTACCACTAAATGGGGCACCATGGCATATAGAAAGATGCCTTTTGGACTATCTAATGCTGGTGCAACATTTCAAAAAGCCATGGAAATGACATTTGTTGGTTTGATGTATGAATTTGTCCTAGTTTATCTAGATGACATAACCGTTTTCTTAAAAGATACTAATGATCACTTGGCTCATTTGAGACAAATCTTTGAAAGATGCAGGGAATTTAGAGTCTCATTGAACCCCAAGAAGTGTATCTTTGCTGTCTATGAAGGTAGGCTGCTAGGACACATTGTTTCCAAAAAAGGAACAACTATTGACCCTGAGAGGATAAGTGCAATCATGGCACTACCATTACCGGCACACAAGAAGGGGCTGCAAAGTTTCCTAGGGAGAATCAATTTCTTAAGAAGATTCATCTCAAATGTTGTAGCACAACTAAAACCTATGACCTAGATGCTGAAGAAGAATTCAACCTTCCATTGGACAAGTGAAGGTAAGAGGTGTTTTGAGGAAGTAAAAGAGGCAATAGCTTCTGCCCCTACTCTGGTAAACCCCAGTTTTTCAGAAGACTTCATTCTATATGCATTTGGGAATACTGATACTATATCTTCCATGCTAGTTCAACAAAATGATGACAAACAGGAGCAACGAGTAGCTTTCCACAGCCAGGGTCTGGATGGATATGAGCTAAACTACACCCCTGTGGAGAAGCATGTCCTAGGAGTGGTAAGAATTTTGAAGAAATTCAGGCATTTACTTTCTAACAACACAATTCACCTCTTGGTTGCCCACCTTGTATTAAAGACTTCCTTCTGAACAAGGATTTGAACCATAAAAGGGCTGGTTGGGTCACTAAAGTCATGGAATATGATGTTGAAATCAAGGTTACTAAGTTGATAAGGGGGAAGGGGTTATGCAACCAAATGACTGAAAGGAGAATAGACAACAATCAACAAGAGGGAAATGCTGTCTTGATGAACCAGAATTCAGAGCAGAATGCAAGCTGGACAACAGAAATGAAGCACTATCTCCTGACTGGTCAATGTCCCTAGGGTCTTGACAGGGCCAAAAGAAGGTATTTTAGTCTTCAAGCCATTCCTTTTGTCATTCTAGAGGATGTTTTATATAGAAAAGACTATAATGGTGTCCTGTTAAGATGTGTTGAGCCAAACCAGATGAACAAAATTTTGGAAGAATTCCACGATGGAGCATTTGGAGGTCATTTTGCAGCAAGGATTACTGCTTTGAAAGTGATGAGAGCAGGATATTATTGGCCCAACCTGTATAAGGATGCATTTGCCTGGGTAAGGAAATGTAAGAACTGTGCTTTGTTTGCTGGCAAACATAAATTGGCAACCCTCCCATTGCATCCCATCAAAGTAGAGCAACCCTTCACAAAATGGGGATTGGATTTCATTGGACCCATCAATCCACCATCTAGTGCTGGCCACAAATGCATCCTTACTGCTACAGATTACTTTACTAAATGACAAAGGCTGTAGCATTAAAAGAAGCAAATGAGAGCTCTTTCATTAATTTCTATCAGGACATTGTGACAAGGTTTGGCACACCATACTCCATCATATTAGACAATGCCTTGGCATTTCTTGGAATGAAGATCTTTGAATGGGCATTGAGACACAACATTTTCGTGAGTACTTCATCTAACTATTACCCTCAGGGTAATGGTCAGGCAGAGTCAACTAACAAGAACTTGATGAGGATCATCAAGCGAACCATAGAGGGGAACCGAAGAGACTGGCACAACAAGTTGAAGCTGGCCTTATGGGCAGACATGATAACCCCTAAAAGATCCACAGGCAATTCTCCCTACATGCTAGTTTATGGAAAAAAGGCTAGAATTCCTATTTCTATTGAATTGCCAACTTTATGCTTGATTAAACAACTTGAGCTAATGGAAGAAGACACTATGCAAGTTAGGCTTGTTGAATTAACTGAGCTTGAAGAAACCAAAAAATTGGCATTAGAAAACCTTGAGGCCCATCATTCCTAGATGAAGAAAACTTTTGATAAAAGAGCTATGCCTAGGGTTTTCAAGGAAGGAGACCTTGTCCTTAAATGGGATGAGTTAAAAAAAAAACCAGGAAGGCACACTAAATTTGATGCTATATGGAATGGATCCTTCATGGTGATTAAGTGTAAAGCCCATAATGCTTTCTAGTTGGCCTCTATGGATGGAGAAAAATTGCCCATTCCTGTGAATGGGATTCACCTCAAAGCATGCTACTGAGGTCTAAGTTCTATCCCTTGTATATTAGTAGTTAGTTGTTTCAGTTTCAGTTTTCTATGTTCCCTAAGTGCTCCAGCACAAGTGTGTTTTTAGTTTTAGTTTGGTTTTGTGGTTAGCAATAAGCCAGAGACACATTGATGCTACTCTGCAAAGATCCATCAAGTGAGCATCAATGATTGGTACTAGTGAGTTGAGTACCCACTGATACAAATCATCAATCCTCACATGATAAGTTTCTCAGAGCAATGCCAACTTGCCTCAGGCATTTAGTTTTGTTGGAGAGAAGGAGTTGTTTTGTTTAAAGCCGGATTCAGTTTTGAGGCTCAAGAGACTATATGCCCAATGGATGCAAACAACAACTGGTCAAAGGTACTTAGCAGGCAAGCACTCAGTTGAGGTCGCTAGAAATGTTACCATATTGTTTACTCATTTCAGATTGGTAACCTAATTACTAGATGAGTGACTACAGTACCCTAGTTTGCATTATTAGATGATCTTGTTTAAATTTGTGTTCATTTCACAAGAAAAGATACATGTAAGGGAAAAGAAATTCTACATCTAGACATTACATGTATATATGTGCTAAATAACTTGTATGTACTGTACAAAGAAAGAAAGTGAAAGTTAAAATCATCTGGGCTCACATAGGCTGTGATCATAGCCAACTTTCAGAAAAATATGAATGAATACAGACATACATAAGTAGATGAACATAAACAATGAGGGTACCAAACATTGCCTGAACTAATGGAGTGTTGACCTCGGGTTGAATCCAGTGTGCTCCTTCCTGTATGATCCAGAACCTGCAAAGAAGAAAGAGATGGGGTTAGATCCAAAGGATCTAAGCAATGCATGGCATCCTATCACTTATCCTCATCTACAATTATGCATGTGCATAGTCAAGCCATACACTTCTAAAAGGAAACCATGCTACAGGACATGTGCACTCAGAAAAATGTTGCAGAAAGGAAAGAAGATACCACGTTTTCACTAACTTGTTTGTTCCATGTGCAGATACAAGAAAAGCTTTGACACTGTTGCTTGCCCTCAACCAGATGATAGAAATCCCGAGAGGATGGCCCTCCCTGAAAAGAGGGACATCCTCAAGGGTCGCTATAGCCTGGACAATAGCAGTGTATAAGTGTTGAAATCCAATGAATGATGTTTCCTTGTAATGTGGGCACTATCAGGAAGCCCCAAAGCTCCTTGACAAAGACCATATTATAGGCCAAGAGCACCCATGATCGGTGTTAGGCTCTCCTAGTACCCTACATTGAACCTGTTAGGGTTCTCAGAAGCTCTATTGCCACAGAGTTTCTGGTTGCCCTAACAACCTCAAGGAGGAGCACTGGTCTAAGAAAGCGTAAGCAGTCAGTGAAATAGCAGTGGCCCTAGAGCATTCAGAATCCAGAGTGGTATAAAGAGCTCTACAATAAATGCAATTGCATTGCAAATTGGGCTCCCCAAGGGGAAGCCTCTTAGAGCCACCTTTGGGGAACACCAATTTGCAACACAAGGACACCTATGAGCTTCATCTCTTCGGATATGAGCAAGCCAGTTTTCAGAAACAGAAAGCATGGAAGCACAAAAAAAATCAATAGTAAAGGAAGTAGTAAGTGGCTGCCTTTATGTGTAGATGAACAAAAGGTGAATCATTGTTGTGACTACATCATCCAAACAGTGCAACACCACCAAATGTTGTTGTTTCATCTGGTGTTGCTATGGCATTATTTCCAAATGGTGCACCCACAACAGTGACCCATCATGCTAAGAATCATAATGCAACCATAATCAAGCATAGAGTCTCCAAACATGTACCAAATCTACATCAACTGTCAAAGAAAGGAAGCGGCAAATGATGGAGTAACTGCATGATGCTAGTAAAATTAATAAAGGTACAAATCTGATGAAGTAATGAAGCTTCCCACATTTCATTTGCTTTGAACCAATGACATTTTAATCATCATGATGAAGTGATAATGCATTAAAGAGGAGCCATACCCAAGAGGTGAACATCACAAAACAATGGAGCATCAATACCACAGAGTCACAAGATGCAGCCATCAAATGATGAAACAGTGCCTTATCTAAGGTCAAATAACAAACTAACAATGATTTCCAAGACAAAGGCCTCATTGCCATTGATTTGACAGAGAATTCAACATGCAGTGGTTCATCGTGAGCAATAATGATGATGCCTCATCAAGCAATAAGCACAATATCATGGTAAGATCATGCAGAGCAATGGATAAAATGAAGATAGCAATTAAGTAAATTGAAGTCAAATGCCAAACTCACAGGTCTCCAAGGTACAGTGGACACCAGTTGTTATCATAACAGCAGCAAATATTGATGACAGCAATGATCCAAGAGCAAGCACGAGCCCCAAACTTCATGCATCAATCAGTCAATAGCACCAATCATTCAATGGCAACAGTAAATACCAGCTGCAAATCATAATGTTTCCAAGGACAAAGCACGGGCTGGCAAGCAATGACATCAATGCCAATACCCCACGGGTTCTCATTCTTGAATACAACAATGATCATTCAAGGCAACAGTGAAATCAAGTAACAGAGATCATAATGAACACCAAGCAATGGTCATAACCTTCAAGCTACCATTTGATGACAACAAGCACAATGGTGCCATAATAATATAGATGCAAAGAATGCAATGACAGTAAATACATAGCATGGATATGTTAGGATTAGGTAATACTGAGAGGGGGGGTGAATCAGTATTACAACACTTTAATTTAAACTTCAACCAATTGAAAATAAACCATAACAATGCTGAAATGAAAAGAACATAAATGCACAACACATAACTCATGACACCATGATTTGTTTTCGAGGAAACCTTGGCCAAGGGAAAACCCTGATGGGGATGGTACCCACAACTATGCACTAAAATATAATATCCCTGTTAGGAGCTGAGTATTACATTGTACATTTCCTTGTTAGAGGAATACAAACCCTATTAGGGGTATACAAAACACCCTGTTAAAGGTGGTGAGCAAACAACTCTTACAATCCAAAATACTGTCACAAAGTATTCTCCAAAAGTGAACAATACAAGCACTTTCTATTCTTAGATAGTTCCAGTTATAGCTCTGTCAAAACCTGATCTCGCATCTGCTCTTTGCTCTCAGGTTCGCATCCTCATGTCATCATCACAATCACACTTATCGCTTTCACAAAAGCACTCTATAGTTATACAAAAACTACCATCCAGTTAGCTCCCAAATACATTTACAAAACATAATAAATACTTATGTAAATGATCAACTTAGATTCGGCGATCATATATTACCAAAGAGTCGGCAATGCACATCTTCAATCTGATTTAGCACGTTACCATGCCAACTAACCTTTCCTCAATCATCGTGACTGCTCATATGCCCTGTTTAACTAATTCTTTGTCTTCGCATACCTTCCGAACACTGTATCTCACTGATCTCTTCACCAAAACACCCGCGACCTTAACTGAAGGTCATACATATCCCAAAATGTCTTCTACTAACTTCGCAGGCCATAATACATAATATATTTTCATCGCTGACCAAAACTATAACACTGTACACTCTTATCCTGATTCTGGACTTAGTCATTTTCATGACTGTGACTCTAGTACCAAAACTCTCTGCATGCGATCACTCCAGCATAAGTGTTGCCATAAATGATAACCCTCAAGTGATCCCTAGGGCTCTCAAAACATCACTTGCCAACAATCTCTCCCTTTGGCATTGATGACAACACTTAGAAAAATGACTAAGTGTTAAAGCACTATCTTCCTTCTACATATACACATCTCTTTTTTCTTTTTCTCTTTTCTACTTTTTTTATTTCTTATATCTTTTTCTTCTTCTTACTTTTTCTCTTCTCTTCCTCTCTTCATTTTACTCTTCTCATTTTTCTCTTTCTCTTCCTCTCCCTTTGACATCAATGGCAAAGGTACTTGCAAAATTTCAAAATTTCTAAGCACAAAAAGACTTAGTGCTTACTCACCAAATTTAGAATATCTTGGAAGGAATCTTCCAAGGTCTTCACTTGCTCAGCCCATGACTTAATCAAAAGCTCACTGATATGGATCAGTCCATTCAGTGCATAAGATGTTGTTTCTGTTGCCTTCAACTCAATGGGTATAGACATTGTTCCTTCTATTTTCTCCATCTTTGAGAGATGCGCTTAAAGCATTGATAGCTTAGGAGTTATTAAAGTCTTTAGCAAACCAAATCTGTCTACTACTCTCCCTTTCTCCACATTCAGAACACTTATTTTATCCAAAAGCTTGGATGTCTCTTTATCCATTTTTACCGCAGTTAGTGAGGATGTTTCACAACTATCCATCAAGCTGTCAAGTGTAGCCCTGTCCTTGGCTATGATGTCTTCAATGTTCTTCACATGTCTACAAGGATTTATGCAGTGACTGTATATCTTTCTTCCTTGTGCTACACAGCTCTTAGCCTTAAGTGTAGTTGATTTCAAAATGTTCAAGTCCCATGAAATGGACTGATAAACTTCCTTCAACTTCTTCTCCATGAAACTCTTTTCTGGCTTCTCCTCTGCAGTCTTCAGCAGTGACTCAAAGTGTCTGTCAAAGCTGTCCAATGCCATGCCTAGGTTCTCTGCCTCATCCTTTCCTTGAAATATAATAGGTGTAGGGAGTATTATATTTATTGTCTCCACTGCCCTAGCTATTACTTTTACCCTTTTATCTTCTTTTTGTACTAATCTTTCCTTTGCCTTAGCGAAAGCCATGAAGGATAACTTCATGACCTCATCCTCATCCATGCTCTCCACATCTGCACTCACAGGCTTGACCATACTTGCCAACAATAAAGTAGAGGAGGTATCCAGTTCTTGCTTCTGCTCCATTCTTACCTCAACCACCTTCTCTGCTCCTTTCTCTTCTACCTGTCTTACTTCTTGCAGTATTTGTTAGCAATATAAGTTGTCATTAGTGAAGATAGATGCAAACACCATTCCCACCGGTAGATCACTTATAGATCCTTATGGGCACCGGTAGACTAGAAGCAGAGTATATACACCGGTAGACTAGAAATGGAGTATATGCACCAGTGGATTAAACAGAGGCAATACACCGATAGACCGAATAGAGTATATAGTACCAGTCTTATGTTGCATACAGGGATAGACCGGGTATAAGATTGATCCCGGTAGACTGCATATAAATCCGCACCGGATTATGCGGAACCGTTTGTTTTAAAACCGGATTATACAGAACACCCACCGTTCAGAGCTGAAGTTAGCTTTTTAACATGATTTGATTTTATTTCTACGCGAATGTTTTCAAGGTAAACTCCAGATCATCTCGCAAGCTTTTTTGCTGCATGATTTAAGGACGAGTTTACAGCCTGGCGGTTCTATGAGTTAATAAGATTAATTTCTTATATATACAAGTCATAGGACGCAAGAAAAGTTGTTGATTATTTAGAGCAGAAGAGAGATATCTTCTGAGAAGAGCTACAGTCACAAAGGTGAAAGGCAGAAAAGATCAACAGCCAGGCAGATCAGGGAGATCAACAGGTATGATCTAATCAGACAAAGAGTGTCAATTGAGATCATTGCTTTTATTGGTTAAAGCAATTTCAAATCCCTTAAACAAGGTGAACCCTAGTAGGTTCTTCTGTAAAAATCCTTTAACTGGGTAACATCTTAATTGGTGTTTAAAGTCCTTTTGCAAGGTGATTCCTAATAGGGTCAAGATCTTAACTGGTCTTATATCAAATCCCTTTACCGGGTAGCACTCTTACAACTGCTTTGTAAGCTCCTAACAGGGCGTCTTTATTACTACAGTAGTGAAGTTGTAAGCTCTGTCTCATCGTGGTTTTTTCCTTCTAACCGATGGTTGCCACGTGTACATAATGTGTTGATCTGAGTATTTCTATTTATGCTTGTGGGTGATTGTTTACATTTTGCTTATCTTGCAGGAATCATTATACAAGTTTTAAATTGCAATAGAAATAGTATTTACTGATTCACCCCCCCTCTCAGTAACCGGTTAGGAATAATAGTATTTCCTTTTCCTGTTCCTTCTCTCCCTGTCTAACCTCTGTATGCTCTTCTTCTGTCTGTTCTTCTTTTTCAACTGACATCGCATTATTTGTGTTATCTTGAAACGGGTCATTCACATCAAGTGAAGTGTCAAGAGTCATAGGCACATCAGAGACAAAGAAGTTTGGTTGCATTCTAGCTTTGCTTGCTTGCACACTCACATCATTTGTTTTAGAACTTTCTCCCATTCCCAAAGGTGTAGGCTTAGTAACCTTGGGAGGTGAGGTCTTCTTAGGCATATCACTCATTAGAATTTGATCCAATGCCTTTTGAGTGTCTTCTATGACTTCATCATATTTCCTTGCCATGATTTTCACTAGCCTAGCCTTTGTCCTCAACAAAGGTTTTAGTTCTTTGATTATTCTTTCCCTTTCTTGAATAGATACAACTGGCAACATGTCTTCTATAGCCTTGTTCCTTATGTTCTCATCCTTTGATTGTGCTAACTGCTTTCTAATCTCCAGTTTACTATACAACTCCTTAGGAATGCTTCCTTCAATCTCTAACAAATTCTTCTTAAAAACTAACAAGTACTCAATTATAGTATCCTCAATTATTGCTTGATTTTCAAAGTTATACCTTTCATAGTATCTGTTTACTATTTTCAAATTTCCATGCTTTATTACTCTGTTCTGCAACATTGGAATGTCTAGTGTCCATAAGCTTTGTGGTTTCTTCTGAACTACTTTTTCTTCTTCCTTCTTAGTTACTTTTTCTTCTTTCTTCTTTGTTTCCACTTCTATCTCTTGTTTCTTAGGACTGCTTTGCTTGCTAGATCTTGTAGATCCCCTAGGTAAGTTCGCAGGTACAATTTCTTGTGTTGTCTTCTCTTGTGAAACTGATAAGTCAATTATGTCACGGGAAGGACTTACTGTCTTTTCAGCTTCTGAAGGTGTATCAATAGCCATGCTTGAAGATGCTTCTGTAATCCTTGTCCTTATCTTTATCAGCTATTCTCTAGTTATTCCTACCTGTGCAGTAATATCCTCCACTATCTTATCAATCTTTCTCTTCCTCGTTCCTTTTTCTTGTTCTTCTCTTACCTTTTCAGACTTTTCCCAATATGTTCCCCATCTTTCTTGAGAAGTGTCTATTTATGCTGCTAATACATGCTCTACTTGCATAGTCAGAACCTCTGAATTGACCTCATACCCCATAGGGTAACACCATTTCATCCTAGGCTCAACTGCCTCAAAACACACACAATTTAGTTTCAACCATGAAACATATAGTGTCCTTATATTTTTCAACTATATCTTCAGGTATCCTATACCTTTCCTTCATCTGCCTTTGTAGTATTTTGGTCCAAGCAAATAGCTCTCCATCTACCCAATTCTTATCTTGTCTCCTGTAGCTCTCAAAAATCTGAATTCCAGTAGGTACATCATCTTTTCATGCTCTAGGGTGCATGCCAAGGAATTTGTGTATAATGTGGATGTACATATGAACCAATAGTGATCCAAATCTGAATGCCTTCGACTTGTCTTTCTTAATCACCTTCACATTATCCAAAATTGTCGTGCAAGAACTTCGCAAAGATTGTACTTCTTGTTTCCCTTCACCATCATGTATGCCATCATAATAACTCCAGCTGATACTGAGTTAGGAATGCTACTATGAAACATCTTATAGCCTAATATCATAGCTACCAACCTCACATCTTGCTGATAGATATCATTAACTGTCATTGCTCTCTTATCCCACTTAGAATGGGTTAGGTTTTCCACCTATTCTCTTATATTCTTCTCTGCTACTGGGAGGGCTCCATCATTATCTAAACCGGTTATCTCATGAATCATTTGTGCACATATCTTAACTGGGTGTTCTCCAATCCATATAAACTGGTCATGGATTCTACTTAGGATAATCTTAAACCATTCGGTTTTGCTGAACTTCGTAAGTAGGGTTAACTTAATAACAGATTGATTCTCTAGGTGCTTAAACTCTTCAACTATTTTACCATCTGCTTCTATCTTTCCATCTAGTTCACTATAGATATTCACATCTCCTATGATCTCATATTTGCAATGTATATATGCCCTAATATCCTTGACATGCAACACACCGTAAGGGGTTTGCGAAAATGCTCCTTCCGGATCATCCTCACAAGACTTGAACGGGTGTTTCTTAAACTTATACCGTGGCCTATCCACAACATCATAAATGATTAGTGCATCCATAGCTTCAGAAAGAGTATAAAAACTAAATACCTTCAACACGCTAAATTCTGAAAATCTGCTTCAAGCGATCACGCTATATATCTGCTAGATGACTCATGAAATGCTTCACAACTCCGCTCTCCTTGCTCGCTGAATATCAAACGGTGCATAAATGATGTCCTCCAAGCTCTCTTTTATCCATCGCAGATCAAGTAAGTGCATTAATCACAGGTAGCTCAACTTCACATGTTGTCCAGTCAACACAAATCTCGCGAACACGAAATATGAATCTCCAAGTGCTGCGCTCTCAAACACAAACTCCACAGTGTTTGTACACACCATACCTAAGCTCGCATGAGCTTACTCCACATATGCAGGGGCTGGCTATATTCTGTTCTCTGCATCCAATGCTCCCCTTAAGGCCATCCGGCCTTCTAGGCTGATGTCTCAATGAACTCATCAAGTGAAGACACAGTAGCATTTACTGTCTCTCCCTGAACCAATGCCTTATTGAAAACGTTTACCTTCCATATCTCCCCATCTTTTCCATCTTCTAGTTTCTTGAAATGACTCTTGAATTCGTCCATGTACTCATTAAGACTTTTACCATTGTCACCAACATTCTTCTCTATAACCACAAGAGGTGGTCCTCTTGGTCCTTTTTTGTTGACTTCTCCATTATATCTGCAAAACTTCGCAATGTGTCCTAGGTTGTTGCATTTGTAACAAGTAGATGGTCTCCTTCTATCTTGATTTACCTGCAATTTACAATACCTTGCAGTATGCCCAAAGTTATTGCATTTGAAACATGTGATCTTAGCTGTTGTCTCCTCTCTGATGTAATCTTGCTTGAATCTTGACTGATTTGGTTTCTTACATTTTGCTTTCTTGTGTCCATAATCATAACAGTTAAAACAATAACTGGTAAAAGGTTTGAAAGGTCCTTTACCTCTGCAATCCCTCTTCATGTGTCCAACTTTGTTGCATCCAAAACATCTACCTCTGAAAGGTCTGGTCTGAACTTTAGGTTCTTCAAGTGTAGGTCCTTCTTCAGTCTTCGCTTCATTTGTTTCTTCTTGGGTCTTAGAACATTCAGCTTCATTGAATCCGATTCCAATCATGTCTCCTTTAGGCTTTTGTCTTGCTCTTTGCTCATCAATTTTATCATTGCTCATGTGCAACTTCTCAATGTGTAATTTGGATTGAGTGAGTTCACCTTTAATGATCTGATTGTACTCCTCCAATTCTTGACATTTATCCTTGTAGTGATCAAGTTCATTCTTCAATTGTCCTATTTGCACATTTGCTTCTTTAAGAGTCTCTTCAGCTTTGTTTCTTGCATCCTTTTCTTGTTGAATCTCTTTAGCCATCTAAAGACTGATTTTTTCTTTTTCTTGCTCTAGCTTCTTTACTTTGTCTGATGTGTCACTGTTTGAATCTTCTTTGATCTTCTCCATAAGGTCTTGTCTCTGACTTTTTGAAATCTCAAGTTGTTCCTTTAGTTTCCTGATGAAACCTTCTGCTCTTCTCAATTTGAATCTCAATTCGCCATTCTCAGCCTTTTCTTTGTCCAGGTCATCAAGTGCCGCTTCAAAGTTCTCTTGCAAATTTTCTGAATCCATTCTGATCTTTCTTAAGTTGTTAGGCTTTCTCTCCAAGGGCCTATAGCTCTGATACCAATTGTTAGGATTAGGTAATACTGAGAGGGGGGGTGAATCAGTATTACAACACTTTAATTTAGACTTCAACCAATTGAAAATAAACCATAACAATGCTGAAATGAAAAGAACATAAATGCACAACACATAACTCATGACACCATGATTTATTTTCGAGGAAACCCTGGCGAAGGGGAAACCCCTGTGGGTATATGGTACTCACAACTATGCACTAAAATATAATATCCGTGTTAGGAGATCTAGCCCTGTTAGGAGCTGAGTATTACATAGTACATTTCCTTGTTAGAGGAATACAAAACCCTGTTAGGGGTATACAAAACACCCTGTTAAAGGTGGTGAGCAAACAACTCTTACAATCAAAATACTGTCACAAAGTATTCTCCAAAAGTGAACAATATAAGCACTTGCTATGCTTAGATAGTTCCAGTTATAGATCTGTCAAAACCTGATCTCGCATCTGCTCTCTGCTCTTAGGTTCGCATCCTCATATCATCATCACAATCACACTTATCGCTTTCACAAAAGCACTCTATAGTTATACAAAAACTGCCATCCAGTCGGCTCCCAAATACATTTACAAAACATAATAAATACTTATGTAAATGATCAACATAGAGTCGACGATCATATATTACCAAAGAGTCGGCAATACACATCTTCAATCTGACTTAGCACGTTACCATGCCAACTAACCTTTCCTCAATCATCGCGACTACTCATATGCCCTGTTTAATTGATTCTCTGTCTTCGCATACCTTCCGAACATTGTATCTCACTGATCTCTTCACCTAAACACATGCGACCTTAACTAAGGTCATACATACCCCAAAATGTCTTCTACTAACTTCGCAGGCCATAATACATCATATATTTTCATCGTTGACCAAAATTGTAACACTGTACATTGTTATCTTGATTTTGGACTTAGTCATTTTCATGACTGTGACTCCAGTACCAAAACTCTCTGCATGCGATCACTCCAGCATAAGTGTTTCCATAAATGACAACCCTCAAGTGATCCCTAGTGCTCTCAAAACATCACTTGCCAACAGGATACCCTGGCTCATGGCTCACGGGTCCCAAGGGAGATGCAACAACAAACGCCTCATGATAAATAACAACAGCAAATATATAAGCAGAGATCAAGCAATAAGCTACATTATGATGCCCTAGCTCAAGTTCAAGGATCCTCATGAGTTGATCCATTAAAACAGTGAGCTCAATATACCCATGCATTAATGCCCTAGCTCACAGGCCCTAAACAGTAAGCATCAACAAATGAATGAACAAAGATCAAGCTTCGCATGGTGCCATGAAAGTAAACAATGAACATGTGATGCCATATATCATAGGGCACGACCATGGAACCAGGCACATTGATGCCCTAGCTCTATAGCACGAGCTATGTCAAAGAGCCAAACAACACTCAGCAACAGTGCATGATGCCCGAGAATCCATGGGCATGGTAAAACCAGTAAATAAACATGCCAGCAATTAAAAAGGTATTATCAAATCATTGAACACCCATACAATGCCATTAAATCAACAATAGCAATACACAAATCAAATATGTTATCAAGATTTAAAACATCAATAATGTGCCCTCGAAAAAGAGAGGATGATCACATAAATGCACCATCAAATGAAGAGGAGATGAGGAATAACCAAACACAAAATGCCTACCTCAACCCAAGCTTCCATATGATGAAGATCAACATCAAGTTGCCAAATCGAGTGCAAAGCCAATGTTCAGTTCAAAACTTGCAACTTTCCCCAAATTAACAAGCAGTGAAAGAGCTCGATACTTTTAGCATCCTTTCTTTTTGAAGGTGGATTTATTTTAAAATGCTTAAGTATTGAATATGTTTTCCCCTTTTTGGGTTGAGAACCTTGCCCATTAAAATGCTAGTTAAACATATTAAGCCTAGGGCCCATTTGAACTTTTTTAAAAAGAGGTGGGTTTAATTTAACCATAAAATGTAAATGTTTATGAATATGTTTTCCCCTTGTTTTGGGTTGAGAACTTATTTATTAAACATAATACAACTTTTAAACCCACAACCTAGGTTATTCTTCTCAAGGGAAGAAAGATAGAATGTAAAAAATGTCTTCATTATTGTAAATTCTGACAAATGATATTTTATAAATCATTTTGTCAGAATATTTTTAAGGCATGATCAAAAGGGGATAGGGTAGAGTAAATAAATAGGGGAAATGATTTAATAGCTTATATTTTCTAAAGATTCCACCTTCCCACCTACCCCTACAAATCCGGTAATTTGCTGTGTTCCACGGGGACGCGTCCCCTGCCCTATTTCCCCTGCTCCCTTCCCGGGGACGGTACGGGGACGGGAATTTCCTATCCCCTATGCCGTTCCCAAAATGAAAAAAAAAAGGAAACGTCCCGAAAACGGCGTTTCACGCAAAATAGGGGACTTGGGGATGCCGTTAGGTACCGGGGACTGCCTAGCCGTCTCCGGTACCTAACAATGTCCCCTTTTTCCAGCCCAAAAAAAACATCCGCTGTTTTGCAAAAAGTCATTTTTTTTAAATTTTTAATTTTTGGGCGGGCCCCACGTGGGTAGAAATAGCAATTAAAAACTATGGAACCCTATTTGGAGGCTAAAAAGTTAAAATCTTCTTCATTTCTTCATTTCAACCATTCTTGGCAAGGATAAAAAGAGAGCAGCAGCAAGAAAGTTTTCATTTTTGAGTTGCAAGAGGAGGGTTTTCAATTTTGTTAATGTGCTATGTATTCAACTTCTAGAATGTCTATGGTGAATGCTTTATCAATGTCATGATATGCATATTTGAATTCTCTTTCTCTATATAAAAATTCCCCTATTTTTTAATAGCCGTCCCCTGACGTCCCGTCCCCTAAAATTTGACTTTGAACCGTACTCGTACCGGAAACATGTCCCCGTCCCCGTCCCCTAAAACGTTCCCGTCCTGGAAACTCTGTGGAACATAGGTAATTTGACATCCGGATTTGAGCAGCATATTTGATGGGCCTAGAATGTAGATTCTTCAAGTGATTTTCCAGATTTGGTGGAGTTAGGCACCATGAATCCTCAAATGCAGATTTTGAAAGTTCATCTATATATACCTCTCACTTTGGTGATGGAGGCAGTTCTTCCTTTCTATCTCACTTGGAGATTTGAATGTTTGTAGCTCTCAGAGATACAGCTTGTGCTTGGCTTCTTTTTCAGTGAATACAAAGCAGTGATCTTTCTTGTCCTTATTCATTTTCTGAGTTTTCTTAATGAACTTTATGCTAAGGTTATTGTGATTTCATTTTGTCCTTTAATCTGCATATTGGTTCAAATTGAGTATTCAGGGAATTGTTTTGTCATTTGCAGTCTAATGTGTGTACATTTGGATTTCAAGTTGTGGAAGTTCTTTCCCTCCTTTCATTCCAAGTACCTCTTTATTTCTAAGAATATCAAAGCAATAGGGTCAAGTTGTGAGTTACAAAGTTGTTTTCAATTGTCCTTGTAAGCGTTCTTCAATCTGTGGATCTTTATCAATTCGGTGAATCACCTAGTTTAAGTTTTTAGTTCTTCATTTCATGCACTCTCTCCCCGTTTCCTCCTAAGGTTAGTTTAAGTTTTAAGGTGATTCAAGGGGAAGCCGGCCCCTAATCCGGAGGTCTACTTTCTTATAGGTCATCCATAGCCTGAAAGTGGTCCCATGTTTTACAAGATTGCTAGGGTTTCATACTTAGCTCTTTCGGGTGCAATACTTAGAGGAAAATTGACCCCTATAGGGACAAACTTGATCCCAACACTTCTTCTCTTCATTTTCTCATCATAGTCCCAAAGGGGAAAATTAACCCCTATAGGGACAAAATTCCTTATCCACAAGGACAACTTGGGTCGTTTACTTTTCAAGTGGAAAATTTTACTTCATAGGGACAAAGGGGAAATTCTGTGGTCATAGGAACCGGTGGAAATTATGTGGTCATAAGGACATTCCACTTCCACTCTATTTTTTTTTTCAAGTGTCAACCTAGTGGAGAAATGACCATCATAATAATCAGATTGGTAGTTCACTGTCTTGAGGGTTACAGACCTTAAAGTTTCACCCGAATCAGACAAGTCTTAAGGGTAGGAGTAAAAAGGACTCATTGAACTTGATCAGATAATATTGTTTCAGATTATGACGAGATCCATCAAAACCAGTTTGATATGCATACAAGGCCACAAGAAAGGTTCGACTGTCATGCCGTGGTTCTTTGCAAAATAAGGATCTTCTCCTATGTATGTTATTTTATTACATATGATAGGATGATAGATACTTCATCAATTCCAGCCCATTGATGATAAGAAAGAAATATAGATGTGTTATCCGTTCTCAAAAAACAGGGTAAAAGCTGTATAATATGGAACTGATACATTTTTATTTTTCTGCTAGTATATGCATTGCACGACCTATAATTCTATGTTCACTTGCTCAAAACAGTGCACACAAGAGAATCATACTAAGTACTATAAAAGAGTAATGATTCGATTTGGTGGATCAAGAATCTGAGCTTTTAAATTTAATGATTGAGACAACAGCTTAATGCATATGATACATATCACAACAGTTCAATGTATTAAATCCCAACAATTCCTAATGCATAAGATCGAATGATCCTTTCTTTCCCATAATAATAGTATGAATGCATTGGATCATGGAAACAAGTAAAAAGGGAAAAGATTCATGCCTGCAATCAAAGATCATTCACCAAGCTGGTTGACAATGAGAATTCCAGAATGATACGCACTTTCTTATCAGATATGGAAGATGAATGCCCAACTAGCTAAGGTATAGAAAAATGAAAGCTGAACTCGCACCAAAAAACATATGCATATTATTTCATGCAAGAAAAGGAGTGGCACAAAGGTATCAAGAGTAACTCCTTGCACGTGGTGGCAAGAGGATTTACTCTTGCCACCTCAGCACACCCACCTCAGCACACATTGCCCCAAAGGTTCAACATATTCCTTCGGTTGATAAATGAAAACAAATAACATGATAGCATCAAGTTGCACATGAGCTAGGAACAATATTAGAATTACACACACATAACTAGACTTATATGTACTAGGAACTTAGTGGCAACTTTCACTTGCGTACTTAATTACTCAATCATTGTGGATGCATCCACATTGTCGTCTTAGGACACAACTATATGCATAGTTGTGTAGTTAGTATTCGTAGGTTTTAAAGATCACTGGCATACACGTATACATCTATATATATCTATACACATTATATATGTTTACATATATGTTATGTACATACTTACATACATATATGAATATCATAATGCATAGCCTGCAAAAAAAAGTGAATGAAGAGATCACCTTGGTTATTCCTTAAAACGACACGAAGGATCCAATGTTTTTTAAATAATTAAAAGGCCAAAATTCTTATTTAACACCAGAAGAGGAAAGCAATCATCTAGACATATCTAAGGCAACACCCCGCCCAAACCTGATGACTGGTTAAACAGTTATGGTTCCTGCTCGGATGGCATTTTTGACCTTCACTGTGTGTCTACATCCGGATCCTCACTCTGATGATACTCTTCCCCCACTTGTGTGATGGATTTTGTCTTGCATCTGCGACAAATAAGGATTAGTTACCATAATCATTGCAGAAGTTACAACAATAAAATTATAAATCATTTGTAGCATTATAATTTATATTGATCATCAGTAATAAAATCCATCATAATTATTTCCCAATATTCCACATACGTAGATTTAATCATCATGATCATAATTTATTTACTCAAATAAATGAAAATCACTTAACAATCTAACATCACATTTCACATGAAATAGTTATTATAGTTTTTACAAAAGGTTGACAAGGAAAGGATGTAACAACTGTCATCAGTCAATTTCCCTCTATAGGATGATCTAAAGTTTCTCCTCCTCAACAAGTTGGCCTTGTTGAATCCATCCAGTTCTGTGTCAATTTCGTCATATGAGATCTGTGGATGTTTAGGCTTTGTAATTGTGAAATGTAGATGCAAACTCAGCTGGTAAAAGAACTTTATAACCAAACTCTTTGTTTATACAAATGAACGAGCTGTTACTGCTCCCATTACTTTTCTCAATGGTGGATTGAACATATAATTATTTTACCTTTCATATGCAGGCAAGGATACACTTGACTAAATGAGCCCACATTTCCAATTAGGGATATAACTAGAGTACCATTTGCAAAAAAAACTCATTCGTGCTCATCTGCAGCTACACATGAATGTAAATTTCAGGAATGAAGGAATTTCAACATTTCTAAAGGCATTGATATTGTGCCTGACAAGAAGTTGGAAGAAATTTGTGAATAATAATCTCATTCTTATAAGGCATTTTTTGGCTAGTCTAAATACTTCAATGCATCAGAGATCCCAGGGATCCCTGAATCTTATCATTTAATATGTTTTCAAAAATATTTATTCATTTTGTGCTCACAAATTTAATCTCGAGGCATGAAACTCTCTGCATAATTGAATGTCAGAATGTCAGATTCAAATAAAATTATTTGTGATAGAGATTTGCTACTCTTTGGGATATACTTTTAAACCGAGAAATGTGAGACAAGTTCACCACTTGTAATCTTTTGTAGTAGCCTAAGTGGACATGTAGCATATATGGTATGTAGTTGTAGTGGTAATCTTTTACAGACAGAGAATGATGTTTGTTAGCCTTATTCTTATCCTGAATTTGAGAATTTGAGCCAAAGAATCCACTCACCAATGTGAAGAATGAGATTTTATAATCTTAGGCATGAAGAATTTGATTTTTCTGCTTCTAAAGGTGTTTTGTGGTTGCAGAGTCTGTATAGACAGTGATACCTTTGGCTTTAATGACAACTCCTTAGTCATGGCAAGCACAATTTTTTGGCTTTTGAGCAAGAAATGTTGTTTTCATGAATTTGCAAGGGATTTCTTTGCATAAATATAGGAAACCAAAGAATCTTACAAACCCATCATGTAAATTTACTTGAACTGATGTGCGAGTCAACATCGCTAACTATTATGGAATTCATCTTGAGGTAGTTAAGTTCTTGATATTGTCATCTCTAAAACTTATTCTTCTGTGGACTGGTTGTTTTATGTACAGAAAGCTTTGTAACCCGTTTAAAGGTTTGAATTTTGCCTGGGTAGATGACATAAGCCCTGTGCTATTTTACTAGAAAGTTTAAGGGCTTGAATTACAAGCTCAGTATTACTCTGTCTTTTAAGAAAATTTTGCCTAGTTGAGTTTATTTGAGCTTGAACTATGATGCCAGGGCTATTCTTGTATTAAATGAACCTGTTGGATGGTAAAATTTACTATTTTTTTTTAATGTACATGTTGGATGATAAGCCCGCTATATTTGGACGTAATTTGGCAAACTGTTTTTTCCCTGCAATATTTGAAGTAACAGATCAGCTGGGCAACAAGCTGACTGGCCAGAGAAGTATTCATTACATCCAGCAGGTAAATTAATGTTTGAAAATGCTTATATCCTTGGTTTCTTGTAATGCAAAGTAATAAAAAAGTGTTTAAGAAGGGAGTTTACTTTAAGCATAATCAGTCTAAAAGTTGTGCTCAGAGACAGACTACCTTTGTCTTTTGCTCACTATATTTAACTGCACTAAAGACACGTCTTTATTCACAGACCCATACAATTTTTGGAATCATCTCTCAATTCCTTGCCTCCTCCAATCCCAAATCTCCTGGTAATTTTTGTTATTGGGTTTTTTGAGATCTCAAATAACTAAATATAAAGATATTATTTTAGGCTTTGGGAGTGAAATGGGGTGCTTCCACCATGGAGTTCGGGACATGTTTGGGTGAACTGCAGGGGTCCAATCTATTGGGAAAACACCACAATAGAAATGACTGGTACAAATATACCTGGTCTTCTGTCTAATGTTTAAATTATGTTTACCCGTTTGAATTGCGACATGGTGGCAGCAGAAGTGTGGACTTATAGAATGAAACTTGCATGTGTGTCTATGTTACTGATTAATCAACCTCAAGACCTATAGAAGAGCTCGACTGTCTGGCTGCCATCAAGGAGCAGCTGCCCAAAATGCTCAAGGGGAATGATGATAGAATGAATGTGAAGACAGATTTTGAATCTTTTTAACTCACACGAGTTTCCTTCCATCCAGATTATGTTTGTTGATAGGGATTATGAAGGCCCTGAAACCAGTTCACTGCGTGAAGATGAAAAGCCTATTATCAAAATAGAGAGCTAAAAGAAGAAGGGTTTTTTGGTGGCTACAGTCTGTTAAAATGATAACCCTAAGCTGTTGTTTGATACTGTCAACATAATAGCAAATGTGCAGTATGCAGTATTTCGTTTAAAGCATTAATTCCAGTGGATTGCAGATGAAAGTGTCAATACCCACCTGATTCATTATTTTCATTTTTCGTGTATATGTTTAACATTAATCTATGACCCAGGAAATTGTTTGAACAACTCGGAAAAAATATACACGTAAGAAACAAAAAATTGTATCAGCAAACTAGTCAATATGAGCATCTTAGGGGCATTGTGTGATGGCCTTGAATTACGTTGCTTTACTTAGGGAGAGGATCCAATAGTTGAGCACCCTAACTTCGGGCTTCTCAAAATCCTACGTGGAAATTTCAAATCCCTCCCAATCTTTGACAGCAGCTTACTTGGCAAACCCTCTGCTTATACCTAAGGTTTCAGGGCCACATCATCAAATATATGCCAAGGTGTCCAAAACAATCCCAAAAAAGGTGAGACCAATGGTCGTGCAAAAGGGATATCCATACTTGTGCAGCTAATGTGGCATCACATGAATGGTTGCTTTTTACAACTAAGGTTACATTTCATTCTATCGTGGGTAGTCATCATAACAATAACAACTAAAAGTCACTCTCGCTCTTTATCCGTTCTCCCGCTCATTCAACGGCCCCAACTTCTGCTTTTGGTTTCGAAATTCCTAGTGCGACCGACGATGTTGGATCTGGTTTGGCTATCGTTGAGCTGGTCAAGGTGCCTTTTGCTTGTTTGTCTCCTTTGGTTGGTGTTATGTCACCGTTAGATGCAGCTGCCTAGTTGCTGGCCTCTGCTCCTTATGGTTTTCCTTTCCCTAGTGGGTTGCAGGGGGGTCCGCCTATTTCTACATCGGTTCCAATTGGCCCTCATTCATTGGGCATTCTTAGGCCCACAATTTCTTTGTCGGCGAGTGTCTTAGTTGCATCTTCTGCTAGACTGTCTAATTCCTCTACTAGGGCTGGGGGTGTTGCTCTGAATGAGGGTGTTTCCCTTGGTGTTATTGGGGCTTCTGGCTCTGGTGGCCCTGTCACTGTAAAGGATGGGGTTCCACCCCCAAAATCTAATGCTAATGGTGGAAAGAGCTACACTCATGCTGCTAAATCTGTTGTTACCATCCCTTCAAGGGTGAATGCTCGACCTATTGCATGTGCCAAGGCCTCCCCGGTGGTGGTTTGCGGCATTGATATGATAGACAATGTGGATATCTACCAGCGTGGGTTGGCCTACAAATTTGCGAGCCTTTGGGCCTCCCTTCCAGATTTATATTGTTGGGTAACTAATTCTTGGCAACCCTTAGTTTCTAGTGATATTGAGCTCTACCTTTGTGAAAAGGGGTTTTTTTATTGCATCTTTTTCCTCTTTTGAAGACCACAATTTGATTTTGAACAAGTTGTGGGTTTGGGGGAACCATTCTCTTTCTGCCAAACTCTAGATAGAATCCTTCAACCCTCTTACTGAACCACTCAATGTGTGTTTAGTGTAGGTTCGCCTTCCTAATCTCCCACTCCATTTCTGGGAGATGTCTTGCTTTGAGGCCATTGGAAATTCTCTTGGCCATTTCTAGAAGGTGGTTGAAGCTACTGTCACATTGGGCCATCTACTTTCACCTGCATTTTGGTTGATTTGGATATCTCCAATCCACTTTCGGGGTATGTGGTGCTCATGGTTGGGGAGAGGCCATGGAATCAAGTGTTGGAATATGAGGGTCTTCCCTTCCGTTGTCAGCATTGCTTTTCTACTGGGCACTTGGCTTCTGCGCTCATCTACATCGTAAGGGTGTTGCTTCTTGATGGAAGGATCCTAGTGTTGATCATTTGATTGTCAATGTTTTTGATTCTCTTTCCGACTCTTCCTTTTAGGACTCACTATTTGTTGATGAACATGAAACACTTGCTATTAATTCGGTCGATGTCCATGCGACTGTTCAAAACTAGGCTTTTGGTGCTCTTCTGATTCTTGCTCATGTTGAAACCATGGATGTCACCCCTGCTTCTTCAAGTGTAACCCCCTCTGTTCCTATTGCTTTTGTTGTTGTTCTGCAACAAGCTTCTGCTAATACTACTAAGCTTCTTCAACACTCTGCCCACTGTGTTGACAGTTGCCCTAGTGGAGTTTCCTTCATTGGGGAGCCTAAGGATAGCATCACATGGACAGTCGTCCGACGACATAGGAAGAATTGCTCTTTAAACTCACTCATCTTCTCTTGGGGTGTGAGTTTGGCCTTTCTTGTGAAGGGCTTCTAGCATTTTTGCTATGTGTTTGGTCTTTCTAGTCAACACCTGTCATGTTAATGGCTTGAATTCTTGCTTTCGGGTCATGTTTATATGTGGGTCGGCCCCCTTGTTCGACTGCTTGTTAATATAAAAAACAACTAAAAGTCACAACTATGTTGTAAAAAAATGGACATTAAATCAACATGTTTGGGTTTTAAATCAACAACTACTATCGTAGCCATTGGAATGTGCTCAATCCTTTCCCCTACACAGGCTAACAACATGACTTATCATTATTGTTTTGGATGATAATTAATAAGAGTTATTATTCAATTGTGTGGAATGCATTTGAGGATTAACCAAGTTCAATTAGGTTGGTGTTTTTTTGGTTAATTATGTGCTTTTATAATATTGTATGGTCTTGTCTCTCATGTTTAAGGTGTAGAGAAGGATGGAAGGAGGCATATTTGAAATGTGCAAGCTTGTAGCTTTGATTCATGCAACATAGACTTTATCTCATTTTATGAATGTGTTTACTAAACATGATATTTGATAAGGGAATTCTTATAATTAAATAACTGAATAAATTATAATCAAAATATCCAAAACCATTTGTGATTTAGATCAATGTGAATAGAGAAATCGTTGATTGGAGTCATTTCTTAATTTTGAATTTACAGTAAATTGATTAATAATATTTCCAAATAAAATTTCTTGAATTGGGTCAATAAAACATTTTGGAAATGCTTTTCAAAGCCAAAGAATGTGAATGTGAAAAAGGAAGTTATCTTGTAGTGACATGTCAAAGGAATTTTTTCTTTTTGAAACTTTTTCCTAGAAATTAGTCAATGGACATTCTACTGATGACTCCTTGATGCACATTGAAGATGTAGGGTAAATCACCAAGTTTTCAAATGCCTTGATAGTTCTTGCTTAGCTTCTAGCATCAACATCCAATGAAACAAGATGTATTACTACATTCATTCTTTATTTTAAGTGTTGCATAAAATCAAGCCACTAATGACATATAAGGGTTGTGTGGGGAGGTAGGTGGGAGAAAGCATTGCTAAAGGTGGGAGTATTAGAAATTTGTGGTTCGGGATACCTTCACATATCTAAGGGTCAGAGTTTGTAGGTATAGAGGTTTGAAACTGTGTTCCTAATGAGATAACATGGAGTGTAAAATATTGAGCGTCAAAATTTATGAGTTCCATAGAAAAGTTACTTGGGTAAGGGAAAGGTTGAAGCTTTGGTATAAAAAGTAACTTAGTGTAAGTATCAAGGAGTTGAGATTTAGACAAAAGCCATGCAGATAGTAAGTTGCAAAACTTTAAAAAAATTAAGGAAAAGAGCAAGGTTTGAGAGTATGAGATTAAGGTAATTGTAAGGCCCTATTTGACACATCAAGGGCAAAACCTGTTGGAACAAATTGTATTTTTTGAAACAATCGTAACTACAACCTTCACACATGTATGAGACATGACAAAAAAGGTAACAATGATGAGACTTACTTAACATTGCATAAGGAAGGAAACACTTGCGGAACACTTAACAACCATGGGATAAATCCACCATGATGAATCTACGAGGGAGCATATGATGTGTAAACAATGGTTGGGCACTAACTCATGGTCATGCTTTATTATGACATGAAACTAGGATAGGATGAGGGAACCATCAACCTTTAATCCACAACTAAACACACCCTACAACTTCAACTGCATACTTGGGAATCAATGCAAATTCTAAGACTCCTAGGAGTTAACACCACTTGACTGGATGCTACAACTATTGATTTCCAAAACAAGGAATAGGATGGGGTACATTTGTTTCTAATCCACTCAACACAGACCTAAGACAACATCAACACAAGAGCCAACCTTCACAATAGGTTTCCTAACCAAGAGGTACAAATCATTCACAACTTGGAATGATAAGGGTTTCCACCCAACAGTAAGAAAAGATCCGTCCTATATAAATAATCTTTCATTTGCATCTTCCATGATAGTTTTGGTCGTTGAACTTCTCAACCTTAAGCTTGCCTTCCTTCGCCATTGCTCCCAATCAAATTTGAAGTTCATGCCAAATCATTAAAAATAAATACACCACTTTGATACCAGTTATTAGCGTTTAGGTAGATATGAGCAATAACCAATATTAAGATAATGCAAAAATAAGAAAGACCAAAATACAATAACATAGAGATTTAATGTGGTTAACCCAATATGGAATACATCCACTAGAGAAATAATAGTCCACTTATTTTATTATCCAACAAAGGCCAAATCACAATTTGATTTTTTTTCTCCACACAACTGCTTATTTATCAAGCCTTTTTTAAGGCGATTAACAAAGTCTGCTAACAAAAATCAACCTAACCCCGACAAGGATACATGATGAGTGTACAACACATGCATGATTAGTCACCACATACCAACATAAGCTCTACACCTTAAACCTTAAACCCTAAGCCCTCTCCCTTCCACATTCCGCCTTTTCACCCTCCATTTCCCCTTGTCTCTTTCTCCATCTTTCACTCTCTCCCTCTCTCCCCAATCTTTGTCTCTTTGTCTCAAACCCTAAACCCTAAAACATACCCTAAACCATCTTCCTTCCACCCTCTTCCTTTCACCTATCTCTTTCCTTCTCTCCACTTGCCCTACTCTTTCTCCATCTCTACATCTCTCTAAAAACCTAAACCATAAGCCCTACACCTTGAATCCTAAACCCTAAACACTCTCCCTTCCTCCCTCTTCCTTTGCCCCTCTCTTTCCCCCTCTCCCTTTCCCCTTCTCTCTTTCTCATAAACCCTAATATCTAAACCGTATAACCATAAGCCCTAACCCCTAAATCCTTCCACCCTCTCTCCCCCTCTCCCTTTCCCCCACCTCTCACTCTCTCCCCCTCTCCCCCATCTCTCTCTATCTCTCTCTCAAAACTTAAACTCTAATCCCTACACCTTAAACCCTAAGCCCTCTCCTTTACACCCTCTCCCTTCCTCCTCTCTATTTCACCCTCTCTCTCCCCTCTCTATACATTCCCTCTATAGTGTTTATGGTTTATGGTTTGGAGAAAGAGAGGGGGGGGAGTGGTGGGAAAGAGGGAAAGATGGATAGAGGTGGGCGAGAGGGAGAGGGAGAGAAGGGAAAGAGGGAGAGAGTGTGAGAGGGGGATAGAGGGTGGAAAGAGACAGGGTTTAGGTCTTAGGGCTTAGAATTTAGGTTTTGGGTCTTAGAGAGAGAGAGAGAGAGAGAGAGAGAGAGAGAGAGAGAGAGAGAGGTGGGGAAGCGGGAGAGAATGAGAGAGGGGGATATAGGGAGAGAGGTAGGAAGCAAATGGTGGAAAGAGAGAGGGCTTAGGGATTAGAGTCACAGAGAGGGTGAGAGGGAGAGGGAGGAATGATTTATGGTTTATTGTTATAGGGTTTACGGTATAGGGACTAGTATAGGGTTTAGGGCTTATGGTGGAGGAGAGAGTAAAGAGGGAGAGGGGGAGAGAGGGAGGTAGAGAGGGGGAGGGGGAGAGGGAGAGGGAGAGGGGGGAATATAGAGAGGGAGAGAGAAAAGGAGTGAGAGGGGGAAAGGGAGAGGGGAAAAGAGGGAGACGAGGGAGGAGGGGAAGAGAGAGGGAGAAGGGAGGGCGAAGAGAAAGGATAAAGGGATAGAAAGAGTGGGAGGGACATGGAGGGAGAGGGATAGAGTGAGAGAGGGGGAGATAGGAGAAAGAGAGGTGGGGAAGAGGGAGAAAAGAGAAAGAGGAGAGAGTAAGAGGGGAAAAGGGAGAGGGGGAAAGATAGAGAGGGAGAGAGGAAAAGAGTGAGAGGGGAGAAGAGACACAAGGTAATGGAGATGAGGCAAGGGAGAGGAGGAAATAAAGAGAGATAGTGGGAAATATATAGGGTGAAAGAGAGAGGGGTTGTATAGAGGTAAAGGGATAGAGAGAGAGCGGGGGGGGGGGAGGATATAGAGCAGAGAGGGAGAGGGGGAAGGGAGAGCAAGGAGAGGGGATAGATGGGGAAAGAGAGAATGGGAGGAGAGGGGGAAAGAGAGAAATAAGGGGAGGGGAGATGTGGGAGATAGGGAGAGGGCGAAGAGGGTTTGAAAGACAAGGGGAAAGGAGAGGGAGATGGAGGAGGGGAGAGATAGAGAAGGAAGAGGGGTGGGAGAGAGTGAGAGAGAGGAGAAGGGATGGAGAGGGAGGGGGAGAGGGGAGCGACAAAGACAAAGAGAGGTGTTCATATTGTTGTAGACACCTAAATTTGCCCACTTAACATTAATTTAATTAATAATCCCAAATAACATTATGGTTAATTTTTAATTAATTGTATTTGTTATATTCATCTATGTATTTAATTAAATTTATTTAATTAAATAAATTCACCACCTATAGTATTTAAATTTAATTTAAATACTACCCCTCCTAATGTATTAAATTTTATTTAATACATGTTTCTCCATATTTCCCTTTTAAATAAATTGTTAATTAATGTTATCCTCCACATGCTTTATTTCTACTAAACCATGATTAAATTAAATTTTATTTAATTTAATCTTAAACCTAACCTAGATGTTATCTTACACACGTCACTTTCTATCTAATAAGCCTATTTATTAATTAACTAAGATTAATTAAGCTAATTTTCATCTTCCTACACAAATTAGTCCTAATTATTTACTCACACACGTGTGAGCATATAATTTAAAAATTATTTTTTCAAAATTTGCTAAAAAATGCCTAAACAAGGCTTCTTACAATTTTGGATGACACCTCTTGCATTTACCCAAAGTGTGAAAAATAAATTTCTCTTACACATCTCAGACACCCACTTTCACATGTGTACTTGGAGTACACATTGACCCTTCACATCCCAAGTTGCTCACACATGTGTGAGCAAGTCTTGGACTTTGCATGACTTATGTGTCTCCTTGGTGGCACCTATGTGGATTCCACATAGATGTCACCTCATCTCAACCCTCCAAAATCTTATAAATATGACCTTTGCCTCAAGCAAATCATCCATCATTTACTTGTAGAATTATAATGCTAGTTTATGCTTAGAATTGTTTTCTTGCATTTAGAGTTTTTGCTAACTTGTCTAGTAGTTGCTAGATTTTATTGTAGATTTAGAACTTAGTTTTATTTGATGCAATAGCTTCATTTGTTTTCCTAGTTTTGCATGTCATATGAGCTTGAGGGTTGCTTCCATAGATCCTCTTTGAGTCTCTTTGGCTTCTTGTATTGAATACTTAAGGTTGCTTCTATAGCTCCTTTTTTAGTAGTTCAATCTTTATTTTAATCCACCTTGCATTCATAGTGGGATTTATACTTGTGTTGGGAGCGCACACCCACAACCTCTCTAAGAGCTTAAATCAAGCAAGTTCTGCGTTCACTTGTTTCATGCTCATCTGAGGTTATGTGGAGAATAGTGTAGGAATGAGTTTATGCATAGTTTTCTTGTTAGTTTAAGATCTTTAATATGCACATGTATAACTATCATTTGAGTGTTTATGCTTGCTACACACATGTCATTTTTTCACATATACATTTTGCTCGTCTCCGCCATGTATCTCTGTCCTCTGTCAGCTGTCGAATGAGATGGTCTATCTATCTATGCATCTCCTCTATCCGTCCTTGTAATCTGGCTATCTCCCATGTGTCCCCTCTGTACTTGTGCCAGTCTCTATCATGGTGAACTCTCTTGCGTCCACTCGACCCTATGATATGGATAGCTCTCGCCGCATGCTCTCTATCTGGGCCTCAGCCCTGTCTGCTCTATCCCTCTCTGTTGCCCCTACTGTCTCAACCTTGTCTTCTCTGTCCCTCTCTGTTGCCACCACTGCCTCTAATCATGTCACCTCAACATGAAGAATGAATATCTACTCGTGATCCCCCTTTCTTTCATCTCCTCTTGGTCCTCCTAGCCCCATATCCTCATCCTCTAGTAGTGGCCCTTGAACTGCCTCTTCTCTATCCCTCGACTGCACTGCTCTCGGGGCATGAGGAAGCCCCCCTGCAACTAGTCTCTACACTATTCCTCTCCTCCGCTCTGTAGCCCACCTCTGTGCTCCCCACCTAAATCCTGACACTGCTACTAGTCTATCCTCTCCCTCATCCTTATCATCCTGCTCATCCCCCTCATCTCCACTATGTCTGCTATGCGGCCTCTCCCGCTCCTGGCTCTATCAGCCTCGCTGGCCTTCGCCTATCTTACCATGCGGCATACTCAGTCATCACCCCTGCATCTGCCACTTGTTCCTACGTTGTTGCCCATAGTACCAACTACATACCTCTCCAACTGCTATTAGCATTACAGAGATCTACTTTGATGCCCCACACTCACCCAATCTCTTTGGAGACGATAGGATGTGGATAGTTGTCTAGAACAACACCCTGCCTAAGGCCAAACTGTCTGCAAACTCATGACAATATGTACCTAGCTATCTGGAACATCATCTTCCCAATCAACCAGCAATCTATCTGCACATATCCTAGGTACTCTGCATCTAGGGCACCTTCCTCTCTACCTTCCTTCTCATCCTAGTAACCCCACGCCTCATAGCCTCTGTACGACATCCACTCAAACCATAACACGAGCTCGTCCATAATCCTCCACCAGGGCTTTACTGATCTCACATCTTCATATGTCAATGGTGGTCTGTACCAACACATGAATGGCTCATATCGTTGTCGTCTGCACTCTCGTTGCAATGGCCATACCACTGTGATGTGATCTCAAGCCTAGACAAGAAGCAATGTCACCCCTAGTCCCATCGTCCACTGGGTGCGGTATGCACACATATGTAAATCATAGTATAACTGCGTCAAGATCATATACCCCCAGCAGCACTCTATCCCCTCCTCCAACATCCAACTCAGCACCCTCGCCCATCCAATCGAAAAATCATGCCCTGAATGGTTCGGCATCAACCTCTCTCCTATCAATTTGGTTAAATACAATGCTAGCCTGGGCAATCCTGCCTCCATCCCCCCTCGCCATGACATCCATTGGTGATCAATAGGCAGTGAATCTACCCATCGCCTAAAACTCTCCTCCAAAAACTGCTCCACGCTCTCTAACCGATACTCAAACATCTCTCCCTTGATTAGCACTTGTGGAATCCTCCACACGTCCAGTAGCATCACGGTCGCCTCTCCAGTCGGTAAGTGGAAACTCGATGTGTTTGAGTGCCACCTCTCGATCAAAGCTGTCATGAGCGTATTACATGCTCTCAGGTGTGGCCAATCATGCACGTGATATAGGTCGCACAGTGTCACATGTCCCCACTCCATGTCGATCATCTCTACTCGCAATGCCATCGTGCCCGACCATCACTCCTTCGACCTAATTCAATAGTTTGGCTCCTGCATCCAGTCACACTTGATAAATTTATTGTTAGCCCTAGTCAATGCTCAAATCCCCATCCCAGTCCTAGTTACTACCCCAATCCTCATCCCTGTCCCAACGCCCCCCCTTGATGAACCGAAATCCCCATTTTGGTCCTACTCTTGCCTTACCCCCCGCTCTGCTCTTTGCCAGATAATAATGCCCTTTCCCATTCCCCTTTGTCGTTGTCTCTCGTCCGACCCCATTCTTCCTTTGGGTGGGTGGGTGGGTGGGGCGGCCCATACTTAGGCTTCCTCGCCCCTTGGCGACGGAGCCAACCGTCCAAGGGTGGCTTGGCCCTGCCCTTTGGTGGGCGGAGCCGCCCGTCCATAAACGGGTGACTCAACTCGGCCCATGGGTTGGCGGAGCCACATCATTGTGGGCGAGGCGAGCTGCCCTCCCTAGGACAGGCGGCTCCTCGCCGCCCCTGGATGGGCGGAGTTGCCCATCCTCTGACAGGAAGCTCCGTGTTGTCTGTCGTTGGGCAGGGCTACCCACAGGCAGCTCCGCGCTGCCTATTGACAGATACCTCTAGCATCTCTGCCATACCCTTACCCTATCATCCGCTTCCCCGCCCACACATTAAAAAATCATACAAAAAAAAACAATAATTGACGAAAATTAATCAACAAAGGTGGGTTTTTGAACTCATTGGACCCCCCCTGTCTGTTGGCTGTCGGTAGACCCATACCCTCTCGCCTAGCTATTGTCTGTCTCGTCGCCTTGCCATTTTCTTCTCCTCTCCTCTTCTCTTCTCTCTTTCCTTGAGGTAAAAATGAACTCTTTCCCCCCCTTTTGTCCTTTTATAAGGGGCCTATATTTTTTTTATTTTAAACATGGGTTCTTTTTACTCTTTTTTTTTTCAAACAAGTAATCCAAAAAAAATTTCACTCATTTTTTTTGGGAAAATTGGGCAAATTTTTTATTTTGGCGTATTTTTCCGACGGGGCACATTCTGCTATTGATTTTTCCTCTGTGCACCCTTTAGGTCTTGTTTTTCCTCTAGAGCATCTATGTTTTCTTTTGTTTGACGTGATGCCATTTTTTACGTTGCATCAAAGAGTGGCAAAATGTAAACACTTAAATTTGTCCACTTAATATTAATTAAATTAAATTAAATTAAATTAATGATTCCAAATAACATTATGGTTAATTTTTAATTATATTTGTTATATTCATCTATCTATTTTATTAAATAAATTCACCACCTATAGTATTTAAATTAAATTTAAATACTACCCCTCCTAATGTATTAAATTTAATTTAATACATGTTTCTCCATATTCCTCTTTTAAATAAATTTTTAATTTATTTATTCATTTACATGCTTTCTTTCTACTAAACTATGATTTAATTTAATTTAATCTTAAATCTAACCTAGATGCTATCCTACACACATCATTTTCTATCTAATAAGCCTATTTATTAATTAACTAAGATTAATTAAGCTAATTTTCATCTTCTTACACAAATTAGTCCTAATTATTTGCTCTTACATGTGTGACCAAATAATTTAAAATTCATCTTTTCAAAATTTGCTAAAAAATGCTTAAACAAGACTTCTTACAATATTTTATGACACCTCTTTCACTTACCCAAAGTGTGAAAAATGATTTTCTCATATACATCTCTTACACACATTTACACGTGTACTTGGAGTACACATTGACCCTTCACATCCCAATTTGTTCACACATGTGTGAGCAAGTTTTGGACTTTGCATGACTTATGTGTCTCTTTGGTGACACCTATGTGGAATTCACATGTATTTCACATCATCCCAGCCCTCCAAAATTATTTAAATAGGACCCTTGCCTCAAGAAAATCATCCATCATTTGCATGTAGATTTATAATGTTATTTTATGCTTAGAATTGTTTTCTTACATTTAGAGTTTTTGCTAACTTTTTTGGTAGTTGCTAGATTTCATTGTAGATTTAGAACTTAGTTTTATTTAATGCAATAGCTTCATTTGTTTTCCTAGTTTTGCATGCCATTGAACTTGAGGATTGCTTCCATAGCTCCTCCTTGAGCCTTTTTGGCTTCTTGTATTGAATACTTGAGGGTTGCTTTCATAGCTCCTCCCTAAGTAGTTCAATCTTTATTTCAATCTACCTTGCATTCATAGTGAGATTTATACTTGTGTTGGGAGAGCACACCCGCAACTTCTTCAAGAGCTTAAATCAAACAAGTATTGGGTGCACTTGATTCATGCTCATTTGAGGTTATGTGGATAATAATGTAGGAATGAGTTTAAGCATAGTTTTCTTGTTAGTTTAAGATCTTTAATATGCACATGTATAACTAACATTTGAGTGTTTATGCTTGCTACACAAAAGTCATTTTTCCACATATACAATTGTATCTTGTTTACTTCATTTTGAGAGATAGATAGAGTTCATAAAGGGAGTCTTCTAAGGGGGGAGGGAGAGAAATGGAAATGGAGAGACACCACTGGAGAGGATACAAATAGAGTGTGCCATATTTGTTGTATGCCATATGGAGTACATTTTCCATGTTTGGTGCATGCCATATTTGGCATGCACCATATTAAATACCATGGGAAAATCCTTAGGCTTGGATTTTCCTTGGGCATCAAATCCAAAGGCTTGGACAAGTATTACGAGCTTAAGATGTACTTTTTAGAAAAGATACACAAAATTCTCAAATTTTGGTTCATTCTCTCCATCAAGTTTGTACATGTTTCAATATAAAAAAAACACACCGCAATATTTTTAAGCTCTCTAACCATATTTTTTTAATAAAATTTAATTATTTTAAGCCTAAATCCATCTCTAATTTATTTTGCAAGTGTGTCTATTTTTGTCAAAAACCAAAGTGTTGTATTCTAGGCATAGATATTAGCTTGGTCATCAAATTTTTGTTCTACACACCAAAAATAAATAAAAAATTGATTTTTAGTTAGTTTTACAAAATTTTAGGGGGGAGCATGCTCAAATTTCACCTTTTCCAAATGTGTCCACTTTGAAAATTAGTATATAATCATATATTCATCACAAAATCAGCCAAAAATCTGGGATAAACTACCTTCTTACTGTAACGATTTTAAAAATTAAAAAAAAAATGTCTTCATTTTAGCAAGAGCACACTAGATGCTATGTTATGTTTTTGTGGAAAAAATAGGACCACTTTGTGTGCTCCCCTTTTTTGAGACCTTTAATCTCTACTATTTTCAAATCAAATTAGTAATTTAAAAATGAAATTCAGAGCACATCAACTCTTGTTCTTGTTGCATCTTCAAAATTTGAGTGTAACTATCTTGATTTTCTCATTGAAGTTTAGAGTTTGCAAATTTTGAAAAAAAAGACATCTTAAGACCCCTTTTTGGTTCCCTATCTTGGTGTGCTTACCTGTCTCCCTAACAAGGCTTATATTTTTAGGAATCTTAGTAAATTTCTTAAAACTCTAATTCACAACCTTTATCTGGCCATCAGAATGTGGATAATAAGCTAAAAACCTAGCTATGATAAACAAATTCTTTAACAAGGTGCACCAAAATGACATACAAAATTTGTGTCTCTATCTAAAAATATGCTTTTAGGTAGGTCACGTAACCTAACTACCTATTTGAAAAATAATGTTGCTACATTGGATGCATCACTAGTCTTTTGGTATTGTATAAAATATGTCATTTTTAAAAATCTAACCATAATTAAAAAAAATAGTCATTACTACTTTGTGTTTGAAGAAAACCCAAAACAAAATCTATACTAATATGCTTCCAATGTCTCTCTATTATTGATAAGTTTAGTGCAATCCTGTCGCAAGGGAAGGAAGGAGACGGGGCCAAAGGCACACCCAACCACCAACCTCCTTGTAGAAATAACACTCGGAAGTGACAACAACAAATAGGGAGAGAGAGAGAATGCAGAGAATTCATTTATTATTCATCACAAACTTCATACATGTCGGGCTATGAGGCCTTCCCGATTACGGTCGTACAATCTTAGAATTCAATTACAAACAGTCATCATACATGTGAGGATCTGCCAAACATTCAGATTCTATCTTCTTCTCCAACTAAAAACCCCTTCTAAGATCTACAACATACTAATCTATTTATACAAGAGGCCATCAAAATAGGTCAGCCTTAAGATCCAAATAGATCCATCATTAGAGGAAGGAACAACCCAGATCTAGGTCCACATGCATCCCAATGATCGATGTAATTATTAATTTGGCGACCAAAATTAAATGCACAAGTTTGCCTCAACAGAAATCCAAAATAAATCACTCGGTGAGAAAGACTACCGAGCAACAAAAACAGACTCGGTGAACAACCAAACCAACGCGGTGAACAAATTGAACCAATTCAGTGAACGACTGAACCAAGCAGTAATCGAGCCCTGTCGGTGGAAATAAGAATACTTCACCGAGAGCCCAAAAGCAGCTACTGAGCACATCTAACAACTCTAACATGTTTTTTGGTGATACAAGATTGCCAAGAACCCAAGATGCTCTTGTAGCAGACACTCGAGGTTGTTTTGAAATGATTCTCTGAATCATGCAGTAGGTACAACCCGAGATGAATCCAACTCAGATTGTGAAATCCATGAATTGTCTTCAATTGGTCTATTCTTCCACTTTACCAGATATTCCATGTACTCTTTTCCTCTAGTGCTTCTGCCAACTCTTTGTTCCAAAATCTACTCAACTTCTTATATCTGATTCTTAGGATAATCATCCAGCACTGTCATTTTTTCATTAGATTCATGATACTCATACAAATCTGCAATGTTGAATATAGGTGATATATCTATGTCATCAGGTAACTCAATTTCATAAGCATTTCCATACTCAAACTTTCTTAATATCTTGCAGGGACCAAATATATTCATCTTCAATTTTCCATAGGTTCCAACAGGAAATCTGCTTTTCTTCAAATGAACCATTACTTCATCTCCAACTACAAAAGTCTTATGTCTTCTTGATCTATTTGTTCTGTCCTTGTATTTTTTATTACTATGTTCCAACTTATGTTTTAATTCCTCATGCAATGTCTTCATGAACTCAACAAATTCTTCTCCTTCAACACTTCTTTTCTCTTCTCCAACAAAGTTCTTTAAATCTAATATACCTCTCGGTTGTGTGTTATTAACAATCTAAAAAAGTGTTTTTTCAGTACTCCTATTCACTGAATTATTGTATGCAAATTTTGTTTGTGCCAACATAGAATCCCAATTACTCGGTTTGTCTCCAACTAAGCATCTCAACAAATTACCCAAACTTATGTTTACAACCTTTGTCTATCCATCAGTTTGTGGATGAAATGTAGAACTATACTTCAACTCGGTACCCAAGTTTTTCCATAGTCTTTCAGAAATAACCAACAAATTTATTGTCTTGGTCAGAGATGATACTCTTTGATAATCCATGTAATCTGACAATCTCCTTAAAGAAAAGATCTGCTATATGCACTGCATCTAATGTTTTTCTACAAGGTATGAAATGTGTCATCTTAGAAAATCTATCTACAACAACAAATATGAAATCATTACCTCTTGTTGTCCTCGATAAGCCAAGAACAAAATCCATACTGATATCATTCCAAGGTTTTCGAGGAACAAAAATTGGTGTATACAATCCAGTATTTTGACTTACTCCCTTTGCAACTTGACAAACTCCACAACTTATCACAAATTTCTGAACATCCTTATACAACTGCAGCCAAAAGTATCTCTCCTTAAACAAATTCAATGTTTTATCAATGCCAAAATGTCCAGCCAAACCACTACTATGTTTCTCTTTTATCAAATTAGTTCTCATTAATCATCTCGGTATACACAACTGAATACCTTTAAACAACATACCTTCTTGAATGAAATAGTCTTCCCATTTAGTACTCAGTTGATCTTGAATAGGTGCTCTGCACTTTCTCCATGGCCCAAAAAAATCAGGGTCAGTTTCATATAAATCTTTCATGTCATCAAAACCAAGAACTTCAATTCTCATTTCAATCATCAAAGATCTTCTACTCAATGCATCAACAACTCAGTTAGTGACTCCACTTTTATGTTTTATCACAAATGTATAACTCTACAAATACTCAACCCATTTCTTGTCTCTGATTCAACTTATTTTGACTACTCAAATATTGTAAAGCCTTATGATCAATATACAACACAAATTCATTCGGTATCAAATAATGTCTCTATTTCTTTAAGGCTTTAATAATAACATAGAACTCTTGATCATCCACATAGTAGTTCCTTTTAGCATCATTCAATTTCTCACTAAAGAAAGCAACATGTTTGTACCTTCTTGACTTAAAACAACTTCTATTGCACTACCACTTGCATCACATTCAACTTGAAATACCTTATTGAAATCAAGTAAAGCTAACACATGCAACTCGACAACCTTCTACTTCAAAGTCTCAAAACTTTTATCAGTTCCATGTGTCCACTTGAATATTCTTTTATCTCATCTCATAGTCTTAGTCATAGCATTACAAATTGCACTGAAATTCTTAATGAACTTTAGGTAAAAACTTGCTAAACCATGAAATGATCTTAGCTCACTAGCATTTTCAGGTGTAGGCCAATTCAAAATAGCTTCAACCTTCTTAGGATCCATCTTCAAACCATCAACTAAAATCACAAATCCCAAATATACAATCTCCTCTTTCATGAAAGAGCATTTTTTCAAATTAATCAACAACTTTTCTTCTTTCAATCTCTGCAATACCTGTTTAATGTGAAACAAATGTTCTTCTCTAGTCTTACTGAATATCAGAATTTCATCAAGGTATACAATCACAAATTTACACAAGAATGTCTTCAAAACCTCATTCATCAATCTCATAAAAGTACTTGGTGCATTAGTTAAGCCAAAAGGAATAACCAACCACTCATACAAACCTTCTCTTATCTTGAAAGCAGTATTCCATTCATCACCTTCTCTAATTCTGATATGATGATATCCACTCTTCAAATCAATTTTGGTAAAATACTTTTCTCCACTCAAACTATCCATTATGTCATCCATTCTTAGTATAAGAAACTGATATTTCATTGTTATCTTGTTGATTGCTCTAGAATTAGTACACATTTGCCATTTGCCATTCTCCATTCTTCTTAGGTGCTAATACAACTAGTACTGCACATAGACTCAAACTTTCTTGGATCAAACTTTTATGCAACAACTCTTGGATTTGTCGGTTAAGTTCCTCATTCTCGGTAGGTGTCAACCAATGTGGTGCTTTATTCGGTAAACTAGCTTCAGGAATCAGATTCATACAATGATCAATGCTTCTCTTCAGTGGTAAACCATCAGGTACATTATCAGAAATGATCTCTTTGTACTTGGTGAGTAGTTTATCAACCTCTTCAGGGACACTATTCACTGTCTTCTCACTTGGTTTGTTAGGAATCACAACAAAATATACATCATTCTTCTTCAAATCCTTAACAAACTTTCTTTCTTTCATTAAACAAACTTTCACAGATGTACAAACATCACCAATAGATTCTTCAATCAAAGGTAACAAGATTTGTCTTCTCCGATCAGCCCAAATAGTATATTTATGTAATCTCCCACCATATATAGCATGTCTATCATATTGCTAAGGTCTACCCAACAAAATATGACAACAATCCATAGGCATAATATCACACAACACCTTATCATAGTACTTTCCAATTTTCAAACTCACATAACATTGTTCACTTACCAACAGTGTATTCTCATCCTTGATCCATGAAATTTGGTAGGGCTTCGGCTATTTCGACCTTTCCAACTGCAATTTTGCAACCATTTTCTTAGATGCCAAATTCTCCGAGCTTCCACTGTCAATGATTACCTTCCATACTTTATCAACAAGTTTGCATTTGGTCTTGAACAAACTTTTCCTTACCAAATCTTCCTTATTACTTTCACTCCATAATGCTCTTCTGACCATCAAGTTAGTTTCCTTCTTTGGTTCATTCGATGAGTCTTCTTGCACCAAGGCATTTCTACTGCTACCGACTTTCTTGCTTGCATTTGTATACTCAAATGATCTATGTCCTCCTCCATAATTGTAACAAGTTCCTCAAAATCCACCTCTGCCATAGCCACCTCGGTAGTTACTGCATCTTTCTTTAGAAGAACTTTCACCTTTCCACTTGGTCTTGCCTTTTATCCTGATTTGTTTTGTCTTGATTAGATCTATTATTTTCACCATAAAATCAACATCTTCCTCTAGGGAATCTACCATCTCTTCCTCTTTGTCTTGTCTTTTGTTCAATTTCTCCTCAGCTTTCAAGGCAAACTGATAGGCTTCTTCAATACTTTCCAACTTAACCAAACTTATTTCTTCTTCGATATAAACTCTTAACCCATTCAGGTATCTAGCAATTTTTTGACCTCATCCTCAACATGTCCAGATCTGATGTCTAATCTATAGAATTCCTCATTATAATCTTTTACCGAGCTATCCCTTTGCTTCAAACTTTGCATTCTCCTAACTAGGTTAATCTGATAATCATAAAATAGAAACTTGTCTTTCAATTTATTCACCATCTTATTCCATACCTTGATTTTTTCTTTGCCTTTCCTCTTTCTATCTAGTTGTAGATGCTCCCACCATAAGGATGCATGACTTTTCAATTTTGTACTTGCAATTTTCATCTTCTTTTCTTCAGAAACATTTTCATATTCAAAATACTTTTCCATCTCAGTTATCCAATCCATGAACTCATCTAAATCTAGCCTTCCACTGTATTCAAGAGGATTGAAATGCGGTGTAGCCTTTAAATTTGTCAATGACTTCAAAAGTCTTTCTTCACCTTGATTCATCACCTATGCAGGTTCTGCTTCACCTTGTTCATCTTCGGCTTCTTCATCACTAACATCGTCCAAATGTCTTCCTCGTCGTTGGGCTGTCTCAACAACTTCTAACCTAGCAAAAAATTATCTTAGCATATCCACCAAGCATGGATCTGCATCTCGCCTCCCACGAACCATCTTGAAACCCTCTCCAATATCACTACAACATTTGGGGTCAAATTTTGATGCCAATTTGCGACGCCACTACAATTGGTGTTTGTTTTTTGTATTTTTTTTTGCAAGTGCCCCTGACGGTGTCGTAATAGCGATGATATTGTCGTAATTGTGACACTCATTTGTTTATAAACAAAAAAAAGAAAAAGAAAGTGTCATTTGTAATTTGTGAATTTGAAGAGCTACCATGAAGATGACACTACACTTTTGCGTGGCGCGAAGAGGGCATTCGAGTTTGGCGTGCGCAAAGAGGCCAGCATCGTGTGGGAAGAGGGCATTGGCACTTAAGGTAGGCATTCGAACTTTGTCTTCTCATTAAATCAATTTTAGTGGCATTGTTTACATCTTAGCATTGTTAATAATGACATTGTTTACATCTTAGCATTTGGAATGCTCGATAACCCATGAGCTTTGAGAGCTAGGGCATCATTGCTATTACCTTCAAAGCATTGTGTGAAGTGTTTGATCTTTGTTTATTTATTTTTCTATTGATATTCACTATGTGGTACTCCCTGTTTATGATCATTTCATGAGGAAATATCTTGATGGCTCGCGGACTGCAAGCTAGGGCATCATACATTGTTTATGAGCTCACTATTGAATATTGACATTGTTTACAACTTTTCATTTGGAATGCTTGATGACCCGCGAGGTTTGAGAGCTAGGGCATCGTTGCTATTACCTTCAAGGCATTGTGTGAAGTGTTTGATCTCTCTTTATTTGTTTTTCTATTGATATTCACTATGTGGTACTCCCCGTTTATGATCATTTCACGAAGAAATGTTTTGATGGCTTGCGGGCTACAAGCTAGGGCATGATACATTGTTCATGAGCTCACTGTTTAATACTGACATTATTTACATCTTTTCATTTGGAATGCTTGATGACCTGCGAGCTTTGAGAGCTAAGACATAGTTTCTATTACCTTCAAGGCATTGTGTGAAGTGTTTGATCTCTCTTTATTTGTTTTGGTGTTGATATTCACTATGTGGTACTCCCCGTTTATAATCATTTCATGAAGAAATGTCTTGATAGCTTGCGAGCTACAAGCTAGGGCATCATACATTGTCCATGAGCTCACTGTTTAATATTGGCATTGTTCATGAGCTCACTATTTAATATCTGGCTAGGCCATGTAAATGGTACCAGGCCAACCCAATCAGCCCAACAAAATGTGTCATGTTTATTTTTGTCAAATACACTCATTCACCATTTTGTTCTTGTTCTTCACACAAATATTGCATCAAAAGTAATTGTAAACAATGATTCAAAGAAAAAATAAACAACTACAATAGATTAGACCCCAAAAGAATACAGTCAACTACAATATCTCACAGTCTCAATGAAATAAACAGTGTATAAAACAATATATGGTGCACAATAGCAGCAAGCATGCAATGACAACAATAACATTGCATGATAAAATTCAATACTCTTAGTTTTTTATTCACATTGCACATGCATAATTGTAGATGAGGATCATTAATAGGGTGTCAGACATTGCTTAGATCCTTTGAATCTAACCCCATTTTTTCCTCCCTTACAGGTTTTGCATCATACAAGAGCATACTGGATTGAACCCCGGGTCAACACTTCATTACTTCAGGCAATGTCTGGTACCTTCATTATTTATGTTCATCCACTTATGTATGTTTGCATTCATTCATATTCTTCTGAAAGTTGGCTATTAGTGACCATATATGACTATTCTTGATGTTTTTAGGTCATTTGATGAAAATATGTAAAAATTTCTTAAAAGTTTATATTTTTTATTTCAATTTTTAAAATCATAAAATGAATAAAATTTAAAGATAAAAAATTAAAATAATCTGTCTTCACTTAAAATAAAAACATAAAGCTCATAAAGCATGGTAAAAATATAAAGCTCATAAAACATGGTAAAAGAGGGCCCTAACTATGGTAAAATGGGAAAGTTGCCACCTTGCACTGCTCTTCATATGATAGTTGCGAAGGAACTATGTTATAAAATTTCATGCCTTAAAATTTGGCATGAAATTTTATAACATAGTTCTTTAGCATTTGATCTTTATATGGTAGCCATGACTTGAGGTAGACATTCAAGCTTTGTCTTCTCATTAACTCAATTTCATTTTGATGACATTCGTTGATTTAATGGAAAAATATGAATGTTAATACTGACATTGTTTATATCTTTGCATTTGGAATGCTCGATGACCCGCGAGCTTTGAGAGCTAGGGCATCGTTGCTATTACCTTCAAAGAATTGTGTGAAGCGTTTGATCTCTCTTTATTTGTTTTATTGTTGATATTCACTATGTGGTACTCCCTGTTTATGATCATTTCATGAGGAAATGTCTTGATGGCTGCAAGCTAGGGCATCATGCATTATTTATGAGCTCACTGTTTGAGCACCTCATGTCCCTATTTGATTGGTCGATGCTCTATTTGTTATATTGATGCTATTAGATCAAATAGGGACATCAGTAATAAAATAATACACTTACTGTTTTGAATTTGAGCTTTGGCATCATGCAATGTTATTGTTGTCAAAAGAGTAAGTGTATTAATGTATGATCTAATAGCAACAACCTCATTGATCATTACCTTTGACTCCTCCATAATAATAGAAGAGATAACTACCTACAACTATATTTCATAATTTCTCCTTTGAAGTCATAGGTTAGTTTAACTATTGGACAATGAGCTGATAGGAGTTTCAAATAGATTTGAATAAAAACTAAGAATATTAAATTTTATCATGCAATGTTATTGTTGTCATTGCATGCTTGCTGCTGTTGTGCATCATATATTATTTTATACACTATTTATTTCATTGAGACTGTGAGCTATTGTAGTTGACTGTATTCTTTTGGAGTCTGATCTATTGTAGTTGTTTCTTTTTTCTTTGAATAATTTTTTACAATTACTTTTGATGTAATATTTGTGTGAAGAACAAGAACAAAATGGTGAAGGAGTGTATTTGACAAAGATAAATATGACACATTTTGTTGGGCTGATTAGGTTTGTCTGGTACCATTTACATGGTCTAGCCAGATATTAAACAATGAGCTCATGAACAATCATCCTACTACTTACACTGCAATTTCTATGTCCACTTACAATAATAAATTACAGAGTTTCACTGCAATTTCTATGTCCACTACCATTAAAATATATCACTCCTCCTGTTATATAGGCATCCTTCTCATTAAGTGTTGCCATTAAAATATATCACTCCTCTTGTTATATAGGCATCCTTCTCATTAAGTGTTGCCATTAAAATATATCACTCCTCCTGTTATATAATGTATATGCATACTTGTTTAAAATGTCATACTTGTTGCTCTTAAATATTATTACCATTTCACTCAAATTTACATGACATTAAAGTCAAACCCAAAATGTATACATACGTGTAAGTATAGGAGAAGTTGGATTCTGCAACTATTGAAAAAAAAAAAAGTATACCAATAGCAGCTTACGAGAAACTATACTTGTGCTTACTACACCATACCTCAACATCATAATGCTTATTATTTTCAAGCTTCAGTGAAGCTTCATACCACATAGCGTTCGCAGATTTGTATGCAACACTGATTTAGGCTAGAGGTAAACTACATGTGTCATGTAAACAACATGGTTGAATTCAATCTATTTTGCGTGTTTTCAAGAGTTTTCCCACCAATACAAGCATAAATAATGCATTGAATGTAATCTACGAACACTGCGTGGTATGAAATCTCGCTGACACTTGAAATATATCACTCCTCATGTTATTGTCAAAATTAAATTCAAATATTTCTCAAAATATTTATTCTTGTATAATTAAGATATCCTTATCTCAATAATAAAACAATCTTGCATAATAGCTTTTGAATCACATTAACACACACCCATATTCTGTAGCATAGTTCATTTTAGAAGTGTATGGCTTGACTATGCACATGCATAATTGTAGATGAGGATCAATAATAGGGTGTTAGACATTACTTAGATCCTTTGGATCTAACCCCATCTTTTCCTTCCTTGCAAGTTGTGGTTTTGGATCATACAAGAGCATACTAGATTGAAGCCCGGGTCAACACTTCATTACTTCAGGCAATGTTTGGTACCTTCATTATTTATGTTCATCCACTTATGTATGTTTGCATTCATTCATATTCTTCTAAAAGTTAATCTTTATAAGCTCAAATTCAAAACACTAAGTGTATTATTTTATTACTGATGTCCCTATTTGATCTAATAGCATCAATATAACAAACAGAGCACCGACCAATCAAATAGGGACATGAGCTGCTCAAACAGTGAGCTCATAAAACAATATATTTAGTCTTAATAAAATTTTATAAAATAACATATATTGTGTGAAGTGTTTGATCTTTCTTTATTTGTTTTGGTGTTGATATTCAATATGTGGTACACCCCGTTTATGATCATTTCATGAGGAAATATCTTGATGGCTCATGGGCTGCAAGCTAGGGCATCATATATTGTTCATGAGCTCACTGTTTAATACTGACATTGTTTACATCTTTTCATTTGGAATGCTTGATGACCCGCGAGTTTTGAGAGCTAGGCCATCATTTCTATTACTTTCAAGGCATTGTGTGAAGTGTTTGATTTCTCTTTATTTATTTTGTTGTTGATATTCACTATGTGGTACTCACCGTTTATGATCATTTCATGAGGAAATGTCTTGATGGCTTGTAGCCTGCAAGCTAGGGCATCATGCATTATTTATGAGCTCACTGTTTGAGCACCTCATGACCCTATTTGATTCATTGGTAATCAAACAGTGAGCTCATAAACAATGCATGATGTCTAAGCTCAAATTCAAAATAGTAAGTGTATTATTTTATTAAGACTAAATATATTATTTTATTAAGATTTTATTAAGACAAAGTATTTTGGGTTAGTTTTATGTTGTTTTATAAGATTTTATTAAGACTAAATATATGATGTAAACTCATAATTATACTTGATATATATATACTTCAAAGGAGGAATTATGAAATATAGTTGTAGGTAGTTATCTCTTCTATAATGATGGAGTGAAATGTAATGATCAATGAGGTTGTTGCTATTAGATCATATATTAACACACTTATTATTTTGAATTTAAGCTCGGGCATCATGCAATGTTATTTTTGTCATTGCATGCTTGTTGCTGTTGTGCACCATATATTATTTTATACAATATTTATTTCATTGAGACTTTGAGCTTGGTTTTTCTTTCAGAAGTGTATGGCTTGACTATGCACATGCATAATTGTAGATGAGGATCAGTAATAGGATGTCATTCATTGCTTAGATATTTTTTATCTAACCCCCATCTCTCTTTTCTTTGTAGGTTCTGGATCACACAGGGGCACACTAGATTCATACCCGGGTCAAAAATTCATCACTTCAGGCAATGTCTAGCACACTTATTATTTATGTTCATCCTCTTATGTATGCTTGTACTCTTGCATTTTCTTCTGAAAGTTATTTTCCTTGTATAGTATATACAAGTTATTTTTCATATATATACTTTGTGTGTGAATTTTGTACCTGTTTGTAGACACAACACTTTAGTAAAATATTAGAGGTTAGCAAAAATCGAAATCGTGCAAGTAATGAAAACTAAACTAACTAGGTGATTTACTACCTTCTAATAGATGCGAGTATGTATTCTCATATTGGACCGAGATCAGTGACCTTGACGACACCTAAACGAAGGATTTGAATGCAAAATCTAGATATGAATTAGATGCAAATTAATCTATTTTTTTAGTTTTTCTATGCAATAATATGAGAAATCTGATATGAATCTATTCTATATGACAAACTGATATGTAATACAATTATTCTAACAATGATATGCTAAAATATGAATGATCTCACAAAGTTGTTGATTCACAATGAGGCTTCAATTCTTCAGATGTCAATTCGCCAGCATAAGTTTGCAAAATTATGAGATGATTTGTGAAGAGTTGAGCCTTGATTTTATAGAAATCCAGGGCTTTGGGGATGCATGGAAAAAGTCATAAATCAATCAGTTGATTTTTGAGTGAACAATGAATTAAAGATAGTTAACTCACAATAAATCATACAAAAACAACTTTTTGATTTAAACCAGAAGTTGAGATCAGCTTTCAACTCAAAATAGAGTTGAGTTTATTTTTAAAACAACTTGAATTGATTTTTTGATTTATAGTTTTAACTATTTTTGGATGTGCATAATTAATTATGAATTAAATAAATAAATAAAGTGATTTATCCTCAATTTAACTGATTTTAAAATAAAACAATTGATTTATGGGTTAATCAATTATTAAATCAAATTTTTATTCCAAAATAATATCATTAAATATGACAACTTGCTTTAATTAATTAAATAAGAATTTAATCAATTAATGATAGGAATCTTGATTTATTGTCACATTTAAATAATAATAATTAGGAATAAATAGAATTAAATTCAATTAAATAATTAAGTGACAGTATTAAATCTAATTAATTAAATATTCAATTAATCAAACTTTAAAATTTATTGTCAAATAATCATTAAATCAAAGATAATTAAGATAAATAGGAATATTACTAGGAATATTCCCTGATGCAGAATTTAGGATAATCAATTAAGATTCGATGATGTTCAGATGTGTCTTAGGTTAGGACTTCGATGTCGATTTCATTCGATGTGTCGATATAGGATATTAATGAACCTATAGCCCATTTTTGGGGTATTACATTTTGCCCCTCTTTGAATTATTGTGCGAAGCGCAGTGGTTCAAAGATAGTCTGTGTATGATGTTGAAACTGATGTTTGAAATTGAATTTGATATGAAGCAGAAACTGATTGAAGTTTGATATGAAGATAATAGGTTCTGAATGACCAAAGATAATGTTAACTATAACAACAATGAACTGATGATTGCGAAAAAAAGTGTCAAAACCCCTAATTCTGAACCTTATGATTGCGAAGAAGTGAGTGACCGATTCCAAACCCGATTGTTGATAAGAATCACATTGGTATCACATCTGAACCCTTCAGTTATGAAGAACCAAGGAAATAACACTAATGAACCAATGGTTACAAAAGATTGATACAGTTTACAAGATTAAGAAAATACCAGATTGATATGGATCTCGATGAATCTGATATGCCCCGAGCGATGATTGATTTGCCCCAAGCGATGAGGTCTTTTTGATGAATCAGCAACTAGACTTGGTTGTTGTCTTGATTACTGAGGAAAGATATGATTTCCATAAAGATATGATTTCAAATTAGATTACAGACTTTGAATGATGTGCAATACCATGCCCCCTTCGGGATTAAAATTGAAATCTGACAAGAAAAGTTAGCATTATAGGGTTTAGAAGCATGTTAATTGATATAAGAAGTGGTTAAATACATTTGAGAATGCATTCCGCATCATTTGGAGGTCCATAAGACCAAGTTTGACTAGGTTAAACCATGAGTTGACCATAGTTGACCAAGTTGAAATGTTGATAGTTTGATGTTAGATAATCAATTAAGTTGAATTTTAGATTTCTTGGATGATTGAAGGTTGATTATGGAAGCAGTTGACAATATAAACGATCTCAGATTTTGATTTTGATCTAGAAAATGGATTCTACTTGCTATTTCGTTGGAGGAACCTTCATACAATGCTTAGTCCTTGTGTCATGTTTAGCATTTTTGGTTTTGAAGAATCATTTAAGTGTTCAAGCAATTTGTGAGATCATGCAAAGTGCAAAATGAAATGTAGAATGAAATGAAAACCTAGGACCTTGGACCTAGTCACTAATCATGTGTCAGTCATTATCATCATTGAATTTTTAGGTAACCAGATAAATCAATACAATGCCCACTAGTTATGAAACCATAGACATATGAATATCGACTTGTATGCACAAGAATCAATACAACACCCACTAGTTAGGCAACCATGGGCATATGAATATTGATTTTATATTTTTTGGAATGTCAGATTATATATAAGCATCAAAGCATAAGCGCCAGAATGACCCGAATATCATGTCCATTTTGATATAGCAATTTGTATAAGCATCAAAATAGAAACATCATGATGATCTGAATACGCCTTGCAGTACAAACACATCAAACAGTCAAGAGATCATTGTAAATCCAATGTGAATTACCCGTAGTGACCCTTTATCGTTCACATCCTTAGGCAAGATCATGTTTCATAGTAGGAGAAAGAACTCACTCAAAAAGATAATAGTTAGATCAAACTTCCTTGAATTTTTTGGGTATCAATGGTCGAGGTACACATGGCCATCCAATTCGAGATAGAGGCTCTTACAGTTGGACACCATTTCAATCCAGAATTTCTAAAGTTACTAGATTTTCACATACAAGCAGAAGACAGAAAATATTATGCCCCCAGTCATCACTCTCTAAATCCTGTAAAAGACACCATCAAAGAGCTTGAAGGAACACAATATGCAAAAATCTCAATGTGAATTAGTAAGCATACAAGGAGATAAAAGCATGTAAAGCACAGATTATTTTTAGTTTGTGTTTGATTGCGTTGTTGTAGATGCAAAATTCTTTTTGGAGACAAGACTGACTGACTGACTCGAATGAAGCTTCAAAGGACTCTGACTGGATATGATACGTCTAAGATACATTGGAGGCCATAGGATATGACATTGATTGCCCCCAAGTCTGAACATTGATAGGATACAGACGCTTGAGCAGATTGGTGTACAAATTGACTTATTGAAAATAGGAATGCAGAAACGAACCGGGAGATATGTACAAACTAAAGCAAGATTGAAAGCTGGGAAAGACCAAGATTGTGCTGATAGATGGAGCATTTGAAATAAGTGGCACCCTTTTGCTGGGTTTTCACCATTTTGGCAGAGATTCTATTTTTGCTACTAAGGCGCCTGTTTCCAGGTTTTCACCAAGGCACACTTTTTTTTCTCATTTTTTTTGTATTTTTCATTTTATCAATTTTTTTTTGTACTTTTGATATTTTTTACTTTTTTTGTGAATCACCAAGGTGCCCATTGCTAGATTTTCACCAAGATGTTCATTTTCCTAGGATTTTTTCCAATTTTAAAGATTTTTTCAGGACATTTTACCATAGACTGAATGCCTTAGGCATAGAATTTCTTTAGATGGAGAATGTTGATTGGTTCTTGGAGCTGTTCTCCTTCAGTTATTGAGATTTGATAGGCACCAAAGCCAAAAGTAGCAGTGATTACAAAGGGACCTAGCCACTTGGGTTCAAACTTCCCCTTGCGTTCTTGATGTGATTGATTTTTAGGATTTTCTCTCAAGACTAGATCACCAACCTGAAATTCTCTATCTGACTTTCTTGTAGTACCCTCTAGACATTCTCTTCTGATATACTCTGAGATGATCATACGCTACTTGTCTGAGCTCATCTAGTAGTTCAAGTTCTTGTAACCTAGACACTCTGTAATCATCATCAGTTACTAGACCATGCATTTTGATTCTTAGTGATGGGATTTCAACCTCAATAGGCAGTACCGCTTCAAACCCATAAACTAAAGTGAATGGTGTAGCCCCAGTGGGCATTTTGATACTTGTTCTGTAGGCCTAGAGAGCTAGATTGATCATCAGATGTCAGTCTTTTCCTGTTTTATTAACTGTACGGTACAAGATTTTTAATAGATTCTTGTTAGAAGCATCTGCTTGTCCATTCCCTTGAGGATAGTAGATAGATGACCAATGTTGTGTAATCTTGAATTTGGCACATAAATCATCTAGATCTTTGTTCTTGAATTATCCATCGTTATCTGTGATTATGGAATGAGGTATCCCATATCTGCATATGATATAGTTCAATATGAACATAGATATTTGCTTTCCAGTTGCTTGTGTCAAAGGGATTGCTTCTACCCATTTTGTAAAATAATCTGTAGCTATGATTATATGGGTGTGTCCATGAGAAGAATGAGGATGTATAGCTCCTATAAGATCAAATGCCCATTGGTGAAAATGCCATTGTGTGGTAAAAGGAATTAGATCTATCACTGGAGCATGAATTAAGTTTCCATGCACTTGGCACTTTTGACAATTCTTAGCAAACTTGATAGACTCTTTCTTCATTTCAGGCCAATAGTACCCAGCCCTAATAAGTTTTCGAGCTAGTGTTAAACCGTTCAAGTGTGACCCACAAATACCATCATGGACCTCCTCTAATGCACGTTGAGACTCTTCTCATTCTAAACATCTAAGTAGTGTACCATCTAGACCTCATTTGTACAGATCATGACCAATGATGACATATCAGGAGGCATTATAGATAAGGTATCTCTTTTCATGGCAGTTGAAGGTATCGGGAATGATTTCATCTTGGAGATAGGAAAATGGGTTTTTGTATCTGGATGAATCATGACCAACAATAGTGCAGATCATGCGGGTTTTGGGGGAATCATATGCAAGAAAAGATAGTGCTTCCACCAGGAACTCGTAGCGTAGCTCATGTTCAGGCTGCTATAATAGAGTAGATAGTGTTGCCATTGCATCGACAGCCTTATTCTCTGTTCTAGGAATTTGCTCAAATGTGATAGATAGGAAATACTTCTTTAGATCATCTACCATTCTCTTGTAAGGAATGAGTTTTTCATCTTTAGTTTGGTACACATCATTGACTTGATGGATAACAAGTTGTGAGTCTCCATGAATGTGTAATTTTGTTACTCGCCACTCAATTGCTATTTTCATACCATTCAAAAGGGCTTCATATTCTGCAATATTGTTTGTACAAGGGAACTTCAATCGGAATGCTTTTGGGATTGAGTATCCTTGAGGAGTTATGAACAATATGCTCGCGCCTGACCCATTCTGTGTGTAGGAGACATCAAAGAATAACTACCATTCTCTAGAAGAAAGAGTCATGATAAAGGAATCTGAAAATTCCATTTGCATTGGTGTATCATCAATCATAGGTGCATCCGCTAATTGATCACCAATAACCTATCCTTTAATAGCTTTTCTTTCCACATATTCAATGTCAAATTCACTTAAGAGCATGACCCATTTAGCTAATCTACCTATGAGGGCAGATTTTCTTATAAGGTACTTGAGTGGATCAATCTTAGCTACCAAATGTGTGGTATGAGCTAACATGTAATGTCTCAGTTTCTGGGATGCAAAGATCATGGCTAGACAAGCTAGTTTCTCAATCATTGAATAGTTCTTCTCATATGCAACCAATGTTCTACTGATATAGTATATAGCTCTTTCCTTTTTGTTCTCATCATGTTGTGCAAGCAATGCTTCCAGTGATGTATCTGTAGCGGAGACATATAAGATCAAAGGCTTCCCTGGAATTGGAGGCATCAAGATAGGAGGATTTGATAGATACTTCTTGATATGGTTAAAGTTTCTCTCACACTCTTCATTCCATGCAAAGGTCACACCTTTATGTAATGTTTTTGTAAAAGGTTGTGATATGTCTGCTCACTGTGATATGAATCTTCTGATAGATTGAACTCTTCCTTGCAATATCCTCATTTGACTAATATTCTTTGGAGGTTGCATTTCCATGATAGCCTTCACTTTAGCTGGATCAACCTCAATGCCCTTCTTTGAAACTATGTATCCTAAGAGCTTTCTAGAAGTGACACCAAAAACACACTTCTTAGGATTTAGTCTGAGACTAAATTTTTTCATTCTGTCTAGTATCTTGCTCAAGTCTTCTAGTTGTTTAGCTCTAATCATAGATTTTGCTAAAGTATCATCAACATAATCCTCCATAGTCCTATGCATCATGTCGTGAAAAATAGATGTCATGGCTCTTTGATATGTAGCACCAGCATTTTTAAGCCCAAATGACATGACATTCCAACAGAAAGTGCCCCATGCACATGTGAAAGCAGTTTTCTCTTGATCTTCTAGAGCAATTTTTATTTGTTTATATCCAGAAAAACCATCCATTAAATAATACATCTCAAAGCCCGCGGTCATGTCCACTATCATATCAATGTTAGGTAATGGAAAATCATCCTTAGGGCATGCTCTGTTCACATCTCTAAAGTCTGTGCATACTCTTATTGATTTGTCTGGTTTAGAAATAGGTACAGTATTAGAGATCCATTCTGCATAATCAATAACTCGGATGAATCCGGCTTTTAGAAGCTTCTCTAATTCAGCTTTTACCAAGAGTGCAACATGAGGATGCATCTTTCTTAACTTTTTCTTAACAAGTTTGACATTTGGAGCTATAGATAAATGATGCATTATAAGATTAGGATCCAACCCTGGCATATTTGAATATTTCCATGCAAAGTTGATCTTCTTCTCTGTTAGGAATGTTGTAAATTTTTGCTTCTCTTCTTCTGATAAAGATTGTGCTACATGAATCAACTGTGGTTCTTCTATTGTTCCCAAGTTGATGGATTGAGTGGGCTCAATTAGAACTGGAGATCTGTCCTGTAAATGACTCGGAAGGACATCAAAGAGCTCATCTTTAGGCACCTCAGAGAGGTTTTCACCTTCGGATACATCTTTTATTTTTACTTTTGTAGGTTCTGAGACTACCACAAAGTGGTTTTCACCCTCAAAACTCCTTTTCTTTTTATTCTTATTCTTATTTTTCTGACTAAGATACTTGATGTCTGACTCCGTCATGCTAACACTCAGTTCACTAATGGAAGTCCTCATAGGCTCAACTGCATTGAGGTAGCAAGCAAGGGCATAGTCATTTGGGAAGGTATAAATACCATGACTCAAATTTGTGGAGGTTTGATCAAGAAGTTCAAGATGTTGGATATTAAAAATGGGGGAAGATTAGGAGATAGTGTTTACGGATATGGATTTTTCATCATTGGTCCTAACCCGATGCTCAAGTTCAAAGGTGATATTACAACTTAAGACATTCAATTCATGAATAGGCTCAATGTCATTGTGGGAGTCCAATTCAGCCATAGGTGGATCAAACTCGATAGGTTCATCATTTCACTCTAGACAACTTACGTTGGGTTCAGGTGCATATCGGTGAATAGCACCAACATGTTTTTCTGTAATAAGCTCATCTTCTTCTGGATTGGCTCCCCATTCATAATCATTAGATTCTTCATCTATGCCTCTAGGAAATCTAAGAACATGAGTAAAGTCAGGATGAATACCCCAAGAAGGGTTACCCTTAGATTTGGATTTGAATTCATACTCATGAGAATCTGTCTCAGAATAACTACCACCTTCCTCTTTTCTTGTTTGATTGTCTTTGAGATTAGCTGGTTCTTGTGTTGCAACTATCTCTTGATTGATAGTAGGTTCTTGTGTTTCTATTGTATGCACCCTAAAATGGTCACCTTTTGCTTCTTCCTAATCATGTCTTTCACTTCTTGTCTTTCATATCACATCATCTTCTATTCATTTCGGGATCGAAACCAAAATCTAAGTTCACCTTGATCATTTCTCCTTCTTCCACGCAGTTGGCTGACCATTTGAGGCCTGATCCTTTGATCTTCGCTGGGGCATTCTTAAAATCTTCATCCCCATCTCTTTCAAACTTCTAGTCTTTCATTCACTTTCAAATTCCTCCCCTCCGTGGTGTTTTCGGGTTGAGGGACAACTTGGTTCGTGCCTCGGGTCCCATGTGTGGGGCATATCTTCATTGCTTGATGGTTATTCTATTCTCTTTCTTCGATTACGATTTCTAGTGATTTGATCATGTTGCTCTTGCTTCTGCATTCCCTCTATCAGATTTCACTTTCGATCCCGAGGGGGCAGACACATCATATCTTATTGGCTATCTCTTTCCTAAGTGTTCAGTACTGTTGCTACCAGGCTGACCATGCAGGATTTGCTATTTTTCAGCATTCATTCTTTGGAGTCAAAACGCTATTGCTTGCCTTCTTGGCTATCTCTTGCTTTCTTGGCTGATCTGAGTTGCTTTGTGATCCCAAATCGATCTCACATTTCAACTTCATTCTTTGACTGCATGTGTTCCTAGATCGATCATACATTAGTCAAAGAGGGGAAAATGTATGCACCCTAAAATGGTCACCTAGACTTTGGGCCCCCATTTATCAATTTATCAAGTCCCTGAATCAATATCAACATTTTCAATTATATCAATTTCCTTGACCAAATCATAATCAATTCAATATTTCTTAAGGTTTGAGCCTTATTTAATTAAAAAGAGAAAAAAATAAAAAAATAAAAATCTTATTTAATTAAGAGAACATGCTCCCTTTTAATTAATTAAAATTTCTTTTAATTAAATAAATAAAAAATCTTTTAATTAAATAATAAAATCACTTTATCCTAAGCCACATTTAATTAAAAGAACAAATCTCTTTTAATTAAATAAAAAATCTTTTAATGGAAACCACTTTCCTAAAAATAATAAATAAATAATAAAATAAAAAGAAAAAGAAAGACTTTTTGTCTTCACATGAATGCACACTTTTCAAAGTGAGTGGAATCTCTTTTTGCCTCTTAATCTCTTCCACATATCTTTTTTGCCTCTTAATCATGTCCATTGATTTTGCCTCTTAAGAATCTTGAGCACATGGATCAACCAAAATTTAATTTCCACCTTTGATAAATTTTTTTTGCCTCTTAATCTTGACCGTCCATTCATTTCTAAAATCCTTTAAAAGGAGACTCTCTCCTCATTCTTAATCATCCATCTTTTGCATGATTCATCTTTTGTATAATTCATCTCTTGCATTATCATTCTCTTGGAGTCTTGGCATCTTAGCATCTTGGAATCTTGGAGCTTCTCAATCTTGGCATTTTGGAGCTATGGTATTCTTAGATCTCTCATATTGAAACATTGCATCATCATTTCATTCTTGCATCATAGTTTAGTTTCATTATCATTGCATTCTTAATTTAGTTTCCTTTATGCTATAGATTAGCTCACATAGTTTAATTAGCAAGGATTTGTAATACTTCTATCTTTCATTTTTATAGCTTAGCTTGCATCTTCATTCTAGCATAGTATTGCATTGCATTCTCATTTAGATTTCTTGTGGATATTGGCATTATTGCCCTTGTCTTCATTGAATCTTTCATTGCATGGTTTACTAGCAAGGTTATAGGCTTAATAGCTCTAGCTGAGAGCAAACTTAAAATACCCTTGCACTCCATGCCTAGGGAGCTCTAGGTCGCTTTCTCAAGGTTTCCCTCTCATGGATTCTTTTGGATATAATGACTTAGAGAAGTGCACTATTTAGAGTACACATTTTTGGCGCCCACCGTGGGGCAGAACACTCTTGTTTTGTCCTTCATTTTATGAATTTTTGATCATCATTTCGCTTTAGTTTATTTGTAGTTTATTATTGGATTTTTGATGTGCTAACCATTGTGGGGCTAACAAGTTGTGCTTGTAGGTGTGCCCTCATTGCTTGAAATATTTTCTCAAAAGAATGCATGCTAAAAGGGCTACTAATGGTTTTTGTAGGGCTGCCCAAAAGCATAAAAATAAAAATAAAAAATTGCTTGTGTTTATTTCCTTTCAAGTGTGGCAATTACTAGTTGTTTCATTTTTATAGGAACATAATATCTTGTGGAAGGAATTTTGAGGTGGTAGGAGAAGTATGCTCTTCACCCTTGTGGTGAACCAGAAAATCTTGACCTATCTTGGGATTTTGGAAGCAAGAGAGTAATTGAACTCTTTGCTTGGTGTGTTTGGGAGAAATTTTTGAGATAGGGGAGTATGCTCTTCACCCTTGTGGTGAACCAAAAATGTTGAACCTCAAAAATTGATCTACTTTTTGTTTAGATTTAAAATCCTTTAGCGGGCCTACTCTTGAGCAATCAAGAGGAACGACCCAAGTGGGGACAAGCTAATACCGAGCTATTCCAACCTACTATAATCTCAAGGCTATCAAGGACACAAAACCTTGGTAGACATAACGCTTGTCTTCGCTTGATGTGAGTAGCTCATGGGATTGTGACAATGGGGAAAGCATTGAGCAAGAATGCTTAAGGTACTCTTGAGGCCGCGAGGTCCTAATCCTTTATGAGGAGCAAGAGGGGTGTTATGAACGGAAGCCCTTACTATGAACCATTAGTTAGAAGCCACCTTATTTTTGTTGCTTAGCTTCTTGGTGCAAGGATTAATCCAAGTGGACTTACCCGGATCACCCCAAGACACTCACCATATGTGTTCCTTTGGTTGTGTTTTTGACTCTTCCATGACAATGTCAATATCTCTTGTGGGCAACCACTTGGTGTGAGGCAAGGGAGCATCAAGTTGTGGGCCAAGTTGCTAAGTAATCAGCCTTGTCCTTCTAGGTAGTAATTGCTTGAATTGTCTTTGATTGTGTTATACCAGTGTAAATGTTCTCAACATTCAAATAAAATGGTAGCATTCATGAGGTTTTCTATTTTGATATCACAAGTGCTTGTCTTGGCAAGGTTGCTTTTGCCCTTGTTTCAAGTGTTCTATGACATGTTTGATCCTATACTATTTGCAAACCTATCTTTTATCTGTTGTTACTAAGAAATTGCACTATCCAACTTTTGAACTTGATCAAAATGCTTCAAAATGAATATTTTTATGTTCACTAGTCAAAGAGTCGTATGACCCCAGAATAGTGTTGCACCCTGTTCTGAAAAATATCGTGCGACAGTTCGTCCCTGCACAACTATCGCCCCGCTTGCCTGGAAAGTGTCATCCGACCTTACTGGAAAGTGTCGCTTGGCTTAGGGTGAAGTGTTGCCTCGCTATAAACTATTGCCTTGTCTACCTAGAAAGTGTCACCCAAAACCTTTTTGCTGTCTTGTTGCTGTTGCAATCCGAAGCTACTAAACTTGCATTTTAACCTGTCGTAGAGTGTCTTTTTATGTTCTTACCTGAAGCTAGTTTGTTATCTGCATGCTCAGACTTGTTCTAGATTGAAACAAATGAGCTAAAACTATTGAATTTGAGCTTAACGAATGCTACTCTTGATCACTTGTCGCATCACGGTTACCTCTCTAGCTACTTGCTTATTGAGCTTCTTGCTCGTTGCTCGGCTTTAGTCAATTGATTGCTGTAAGTGCTTGAGCACTTTTGACTAGCCATCTCTCTATTGTTCTACTTTGACAAGTGATCTTTATTAGCTTTTCTTATCTCAAATCTGAGAAACTTTGTCTCATTCTATTAGTCGACCAACATCTCTTTTCATGCCGGTTACAACTCGGTCTTAATTTGAGTAGGAGAGTCACCCTCTATTCAATTATACATAGTTACTTTCTCCAACTAGATGCTCACAAGCACCCATTAGCAACAACAGTTCTAGTTCTAACCAATCTGAGGATTCTAAGGCTACCCCGTGGTACAAAGGAGGTTTCCTCTTTTCCGCATTCAAGACCCCCAAAAACACAAACAGTGTCTCACTCACTTTGACTGAACAAGAAAAATTTCAACTCTTGCAAGAACACTTTGAGCATAAGGATAACCAAGTGCGCTTAGACAAAGAACACAATCAACAAAGGATGGATGCTGCTAGGCGCATGGCTTATAGAGGAATGTCTTATGAGCAACCTGAGACTAGTAACTATGAGCATAGACCTCTTTTTAATGGCAACAATGGCAACAACACGCCACCAAGATCTCCTCCAAGACCCACTTTTGGTATGCTTTCTTCACCTCCTAGACCTCCTCCCTCTCAACATGAGGCAGCGGCTGATGATGAGATTTCTAGTGAGGATCTTATGAGATTTGAACAAGATGTGGTCTCCCAACGAATGATGCATAAGCTTTTAGAGTGTAATGGCGACCAATATTTTCAATATATGACTTCTACAGAATACAAGCTTCCTCCCGGCTATGATGTTAGACAAATTGTCCAACAAAGAGTACCAACTGAAATGGAAGTCCTTCAAGAAGAACTGCGTTGGACAAATCAATGCCTTACCCAAATGGCAATAGAAAGAGAGCCTCCAAAGGTCTCTTTTGTAGAATCAATTTGTGCTCTTCCTTTCGATAAAAGTCTATACATGGTCCCATTTCCTAGGGATATTGAGGTTCCCAAATATGACAAGTATGATGGAAATGGTGATCCTCATGACCATGTGCGTCACTTTTATGCTCATAACATGGACTTCCTTCATGAAGACACATTTTTGCTATGATTATTCCCTCGAAGCTTAAGAGGACAAGCTTTAGAATGGTTTACAAAGTTGACACCTCCTTTGAAGACTTTTGATGAGTTGGCTATGCGCTTCACACAACACTATTCATACAATATCCAACAGCCTATCACCATGATAGATCTTGGTGCTTTGAGACAAAACCAAGGAGAGTTATTTGCTACTTACTTGCAATGTTGGAGGTCATTGTATTCATGATATCCTCGTCAGCTACTTGAGAGAGAAAAGATTGACATTTTTGTCAACACTCTAGTGCCTAAGCTATATTATGATCTTAGGAAACAATTGTTCTCCTCTTTCAATGACATGGTTGAAAGCGCATATAGGATTGAGGATGTGGCCATTAGAAAGGGGGATATTGTTATTAATAAAAATACTAGAAACAATGGCAAGGACAAAAATAAGCCTTGGAATAGAAACAAGTATGTTGTTAATGATGGGGTTGTTGACGCTCCCAAAGATAAAGAGCCTGCTTTCAATCTCTCCAATGCTATCTATGCAGCAAAACAACAAGAAGCTACCAATGCTCACAGTGCTCCTAAACCTCAATATGCAGATAAGCCTAAGAAGTCATTTCGAAAGCGAGTCTATACCAAGTTGGCAGAACCTTACGATGTGATCCTTAAGACTTTGGTTGACAATGGATATCTTACGCTTCTTGATAAACCTGGTAACTGGGATCCGCTAAATAGGCCTGATTGGTGGAGAGAGGATCATTACTGCCATTATCACAGAAACAAGGGACATCTGACAGACAATTTTTTTAAGCTTAAGGATGATATTCAAGACCTCATTGATAACAACACAATCTGCACTAATGGCTTAACTAAAAATTTTGATCACACAGCTTTCAAAGATCCTCTATCTAAGCATGACAAGGGGGAAACCTCTCAAGCACATAAGAAGAATCATGATGCTAAGATCAACTATACATATACTTATGATATGCCTGTGATCAACATGATAGAGCCTGTTAAGAGTGTTCTAATGCTGAGGTCTCAAGATGATAATAAAGTCAGTCATGGTAAGCCAAAGTTGGTCTTGCAAACACGTGGTAGTTCATCTTCCTGAAGTAGGACACTGAATGCTATTACTAGGGGGCAAGCCAAGATTTTCCTTAAAACTGCGCAAGATCCCAAGCAAGCTTTGCCTTCCAAATAAGCGGCTCCTTCAGCCACCCCTAGCTATGATCTTGTCCAACATTTGCAAAAGACACCAGCCCAGATATCTATCCTTGAGTTACTTCGGTTATCCCCTTCGCATAGAGAGATTCTTGATGAGGCTCTACGTACAACATGTGTTCCCAATGACATTGATCCAGATCAATTTTAGGCTATGGTCAACCACATTTCATCTCCTCTATCTCTCTCCTTTTCTGTAGAAGATGACATATCTATTGCTCACCCTCATAATCTAGCTTTACACATTGAAGTTCTAGTCTACCACACCCGTGTCCGTCGAGTCCTGATAGACAATGGTGCAGGGTTAAATATTTTTTCTTTCAGTGTCATACAATAGTTGGGTTTGTCAGAATTTGTTGTGGATTCTAAGAAGAAGATTACTATAAAAGCTTACGATGAAGTGGAAAGATCTTGCAAAGGTCTTGTCATGCTGCCTGTCCGAGTGGGCCCTGTCACGAAAGATATTAACTTCCAAGTATTAGACATCCCACTTGCATATAACATTCTTTTGGGTCATTCTTGGATCCATGACATGCAGGCTATTCCTTCCACTTATCATCAGTGCGTCAAATTTCCATACAATGGCACTGAAGTTGTGATTCCTGGAGATCATACTATTTCTATTAATGCTCTTATTGCTGCTGAAACATTTGTTCCTCACAATGAACCTTCTGCTGATCCTAGTACATCTCTAGTTTCTACTGAGAAAACACTTAAGATGATGAGCCTTGGTATGGCTCAATATATGCTAGATTCTTTTGCTTCTATACCTATTTCTCCTAGGTCATATGGGAAACCGTCTGATAAGATGAAGCCTTTTGCTTCTGCTATGACAGTCTTTGATACTTTTGTTTCTTCATCCATTCCTTTAGAAGCAGAAAGAGAAGAACAAGCTATCCAAGAGTGGATCTATAGAGAAGATGAGGGTAGTACGGCAAATGCCCTCCTTGATTATTCCAAAAATACTCCCATGCTTAGTAATTCAGACACAGATATAGATGAGTCACCACTACACACTATGGCTCAAATGGGAGATGATCTTCCTTCTACTTCACTTCTTTGGGGAGAAGAATGTATATCTACTGATGATATGGCTGAGGCCTCTATGTCTAGAACCTATGTGCCTAAAGAATCATTGAACTATGATAGACAACATCGCAACATTGCGCGACTGCTACAAAGAGGTAATCTCACACATAATGACATGAGTATCTCTACTTCTTGACATCTTAAGCCTCTTCCAGAAGATTCTTCCATGACAGATGTGGATGTTGATGTAGTTCATACCTCTCGTTACCCACTTGACATAGTTGAGTCTCATGCAGGGCCTGATGAGTTTGTTCCCCGTATTGCCTTAGTTGACTACGTTGGTCCTTCTCTAACGAATCTAGATCTAGCTACTTTTGGAGCTTACCCTATAGGCTCAACTTCTCTTGTCACCAGAGATGATACCCCTCGCATAAATTCTATTGAAGCAGTCACTTCATTTCATCTCACATTAACACCTGTTACTTCTTCCACCAGCGAACTAGCAACAAAAAAGATTGAATTAGCAATCAAGCATCACAATCATCAAGTCAAAAGAAAAGAGCAATGGTCAGATGGCGAAAACCACATTGTGGCGGTATCTGAACCTAAGAAAAGTAAAAATAAAAAACTGCTCAAGAATACTGATTATCAAATAACAAATGACAAGCTGATTCTCTACAAAAAAATGGTACACTACTTCAAGCATGATCTCATATCTGTTATACTTCAGCCCATTCCTAAAGCTGAGAACAAAGTTGCTAATGCCTTGGTTACTTCAACATCCATCTTATGAATGAAAAGGCATAAATCTCGCTTCAAGTTCCTGGTGGACGAATTACCTATCCTACTTACAAATCCTACAATCCTGCCATCTTTTCATGTCTTCCACCTCATATTCTTCTTGACAATTCACCACGCCATTCTTTCCGCCATCCCTTACACTTTACCTTTGTCTCTGGTGACTTGTATAGGAAGGGTCTAGATGGAACTCTCCTTAGGTGTCTAGAAATAGAGGAGTCAGAAAAAGTGCTAGTTGAAACCCACTATGGCATATGTGGGTCACACTCTAACGATCCTCCGCTAGCTCAAACATTGCTTAGGGCTAGTTATTATTGGTCGAGCTGGTTGAAACCTCCTATCATCATAGCTACAGCATTTGGGCCTGGGGCCTATCAGTTCTCTACATCAGAGGAAGCAGATTCTTGATGCCCGTTTCTATCTGGGGCATTCTTTGTACATACTTTATGATCATGAAAAAATACCAAAAAAATTCATATATGATGCTGAAAAAAATCCTAAAAAGCATAAAAATTTCAATTTTTTTTTTTTTTTGAAACAGTGCCTTGGTGAAAACCTGGAAACAGGTGCCTTGGTAGCAAAAATTAAAAAAATTAAAAATTATAAAAAGTCCTAAAAAAATTGCAATAAATCTATCAAGTGGTGAAAACCTGGAAACAGGCTCTGCTTGAGACCCTCTGCATCTATGTCTATCAGTCTTGCGTGGCACTCCTTCGCTCCACTTCTCGCTTTGCCTCTCCTAGCCTAGAATTGATTCTTGTCTTAGTCTAGGGGGCATCTGTTGTTTTGAGCTTATCTTGGGTCTCTTTGTGCATCAGGGTTTCTTGGGCAACTTGGTTCAAATTGTATTTTTCAACACTACCCTTGCGTCAGATGTCCTACCCTACAGTCTAGTATGATATGATATTTCTCATTTGCAGATGCGATACTCAAAGTTTGACTCTATGACCTACACACACACACTTGCTGAGATTTGTTGACTTTATTTTTCTTTGTGTGTTGTCTATGATGATTTCTTTGATGAGTGTTTTCTCCCTGAGAAGTTTTCGATGATGCATAGCTACAAGACTGAGGGTATGAGAACATGTTTTATTTCTTTATCTACTTTTGGTTATATTTTGTTGATCCTAACTGTCATGAGCATTTATGCTGGTCTTACTTGACACTATGGATTGACAAGGTGTTATCCTTGACTTTTTTTCGCTAGTGCATGCTTATAGCTATCTTGAATTTTTATGTGTCTTGATGCTAGCATAATCTTGCCATATCAAACTTAGGTAATCTCACTACACTAGTCATCTTGACTTACATGTCTTTGGTGCCTAGGTGCGATTCCCACATTTCTATCTGATATAGATCATATTCATATACTCATAGTTATGCTAGTGAGTATTGTATGATCTTACGACACTACGAATAACGCTCGATGATGATAATTAGATGTCTATTGGCATTGTGACCTTGCAAGTAAACCACTTTTCATAGTAGCTTGCATTCTTAGGTTCATGTTAGATTAGTTTTGCATCTTGCATATGGAGAGAGCTCTCCTTTCATCTTTTACGGACTTGTTAGTCAAACTGCGCTCACCTTTCACTTCTTCCTGATCATGTCTTTCATATCACATCATCTTCTATTCATTTCAGGATCAAAACTGAAATCTAAGTTCACCTTGATCATTTCTCCTTCTTCCACGCAGTTGGCTGACCGTTTGAGGTCTGATCCTTTGATCTTCGCTGGGGCATTCTTCACTTCTTCATCCCCATCTCTTTCAAACTTCTAGTCTTTCATTCACTTTCAAATTCCTCCCCTTCGTGGTGTTTTTAGGTTGAGGGACTGCTTGGTTCGTGCCTCGAGTCCCATGTGTGGGGCATATCTTCACTGCTTGATGGTTATTCTATTCTCCTTCTTCGATTATGATTTATAGTGATTTGATCATGTTGCTCTTGCTTCTGCATTCCCTCTACCAGATTTTGCTTTCGATCTCGAGAGGGCAGACACATCATATCTTATTGGCTATCTCTTTCCTAAGCGTTCAGTACTGTTGCTACCAGGTTGACCATGCAGGATTTGCTATTTTTCAGCACTTCATTCTTTGGAGTCAGAACACTATTGGTTGCCTTCTTGGCTATCTCTTGCTTTCTTGGCTGATCTGAGTTGCTTTGTGATCCCAAATCGATCTCACATTTCAACTTCATTCTTTGACTGCATGTGTTCCCAGATCGATCACACATTAGTCAAAGAGGGGCAAATGTATGCACCCTAAAATGGTCGCCTAGACTTTGGGCCCCCATTTATCAATTTATCAAGTCCCTGAATCAATATCAACATTTTCAATTATATCAATTTACTTGATCAAATCATAATCAATTCAATATTTCCTAAGGTTTGAGCCTTATTTAATTAAAAAAAGAAAAAAAAAATCTTATTTAATTAAGAGAACATGCTCCCTTTTAATTAATTAAAAATATTTTTTAATTAAATAAATAAAAAATCTTTTAATTAAATAATAAAATCACTTTATCCTAAGCCACATTTAATTAAAAGAACAAATCTCTTTTAATTAAATAAAAAATCTTTTAATGGAAACCACTTTTCTAAAAATAATAAATAAATAATAAAATAAAAAGAAAAAGAAAAAGACTTTTTGTCTTCACATGAATGCACACTTTTCAAGGTGAGTGGAATCTCTTTTTGCCTCTTAATCTCTTCCACATATCTTTTTTGCCTCTTAATCATGTCCATTGATTTTGCCTCTTAAGAAGCTTGACCACATGGATCAACCAAGATTTAATTTCCACCTTTGATAAATTTTTTTTGCCTCTTAATCTTGACCGTCCGTTCATTTCTAAAATCCTTTAAAAGGAGACTGTCTCCTCATTCTTAATCATCCATCTTTTGCATGATTCATCTTTTGTATAATTCATCTCTTGCATTATCATTCTCTTGGAGTCTTGGCATCTTAGCATTTTGGAATCTTGGAGCTTCTCAATCTTAGCATTTTGGAGCTATGGTATTCTTAGATCTCTCATATTGAAACATTGCATCATCATTTCATTCTTGCATCATAGTTTAGTTTCATTATCATTTCATTCTTAATCTAGTTTCCTTTATGCTATAGATTAGCTCACATAGTTTAATTAGCAAAGATTTGTAATACTTCTATCTTTCATTTTTATAGCTTAGCTTGCATCTTCATTCTAGCATAGTATTGCATTGCATTCTCATTTAGATTTCTTGTGGATATTGGCATTATTGCCCTTGTCTTCATTGAATCTCCCATTGCATGGTTTACTAGCAAGGTTATAGGCTTAATAGCTCTAGCTGAGAGCAAACTTAAAATACCCTTGCACTCCATGCCTAGGGAGTTCTAGGTCGCTTTCTCAAGGTTTCCCTCTCATGGATTCCTTTGGATATAATGACTTAGAGAAGTGCACTATTTAGAGTACACATCTACTACATTAATTCTTTTGATTGGATCATCTTTAGCGTCAAGGAGGTCTTTGATTTCTTTAGGCAAATGCTCATAAGGAACAAGTTCTGAGCTGTCTGAATCACTATCTGATGGTTCAATTTCTTCCTTCTTAAGAAGGGGTTCTCTTGGTACAATTTTCTCTATGACATGGGAACAATTACCTTTGAGGTGGAAGGGTTTCTTTTTAAAGGCTAAGCCAACAGTATCTTTGTTTGCCCTACCAGTATGTGAAATAGGTGTTATAAGACCTTCTCCTTTGACTCCTAGAGGTCCTTTACCTGAATATCCCATCTTAGCTATTAATTTATCTCTTGGACCATATGCCTTAGAAGGGATTTTGGATACTGTAGAGTCACTAATTTGAACAACTTGAGATTTAGGTTCATCTTTGTATAGCCATGCAAGCATAGCTTCATCTTCTTCAAATTCTTGCTTGGAGACTTGTTCTGCCACAAAATTATTTTTATATGCCTCAAAAGGTTCTTTAGAGTTTGGTTTGGACTATTTTAAAGATTTTCCATAAGACTTAGGTGAGATAGGAAGAGATGTCAAAGATAAGACTGGCTCTATAGTATATTCTCCCATACCATTTTCTTTGATATTGACCTCTTTTGCAAGATCTTCCATTTTAGATGTGGATGCTTCTTTTGTTGGCTCAATGGAAGATTCTCTATTATTAGGCACAAGTTTATATGCACCTTTCAATGTATTTCAAGTCCTGGATATGTCTGCTGGAATAGTGACCTCGACTCCTTCATAAGGAAAATTCAAGCATTGGTGAAATGTAGAAGGAATAGCCTTCATCTCATGTATCCATGGTTTTCCTAGAAGAATGTCGTAAGCCAAAGGTAGATAAAGAACTTGACATATAGTATCTCTGATAACCAGACCTGCTCTGATAGGTAAGAAAATGGTGCCTTTAGAAGATCTTTCTTGTTCATCATAGGCTTTTATAGTTATTTTCTTTCTGGGATCAATAGCCAATTCTGAAAATCCCAATTGTGTGACCAACCTATAAGAACAAATGTTTAGGCCAACGCCCCCATCTATCAACACACGTTTGACTCTACAGTTCTGGATCAAGACTTCTATATGCAAGGGCTGGTTATGTGGGTGACTCAAGGAGTTGTCATCTTCCTCTGAAAATGAGATATATTGTAGAGATGTAAGATATCCAACCATAGTCTAGAACTTGTCTAAATCAAGGTCATCAGGAACATTGGATCCAAGAAAATCTTTGTCTAGAATGGCTCTATGAGTTGGAGATATTCGAAGCAACTCAAACATGGAGATTTTTGCATTAGTGTGTTGGAGTTGTTGAACAATGCTATAAGATGATGGCCTCGTATTTTTAGGATTGGAAGATTTTGAAACAACCTTTTATTTGGAAGTGGAAGAAAGATTGAAGGGCATCTTAGGGACATTTGATGAATCTAGGATTTGTCCATTCAGATGTGCCTGAGCTTGTGATTGAGTCACTGCATTAGCTGAAGTATGATCTCTATCTCTTCACACAATTGTGATGACATTGCAATGCTCAGAGAGACAAGGTTCAACCATATTGATAAAAGCATTACTTCCAGGGTAAGCATAATTTACCTTTGCCCCCATATTAGGCAGAGAAGATGAAACTTCTTGACCATGTTTCGGAAATGGTTCTATGAATGCTGTATGATCATTATTGCTCTTATGATTGTCAATCGTGATGTCTCCTTTATCAATTAGATCTTGAATAGTATGTTTCAAGTGTAAGCAGTAATTAGTTTTGTGACCTTTACCTCAATGGAAATCACAGAATTCATTCTCCCTCCACCATTTTGGTTTAGGGTTGGGATCAGATTGTTAGATCTCAAGCAAAAAGATGATGTTATTAGCCAACAAAATTCTCATAACTGATTCCAAAGATTCTCCAAGAGGAGTGAACTTTCATTTATTATCAGTGGACCAAGATTTGTATTTTGGCTTCTTTTGAGATGGTTCAAACACCTTTTGCTCTAAGGCTTTGATTGCTTGGGTGCCAATAGTTAGATTGAAAGTTGATGCCTTTGATGGGGCATAGATAGTATCAACAATGCCATCTATGACGATGCCTTTAGTCTTGTTCCAATTTTTGTTCTTGTCTTTAGAATTGTATCCTGATTCATACTAATCCTTTGAAGTGTGATGTCTCCTTTTTTCACAAGTACTTTTTCAATTTTGATCGCATTGTCTACCATCCTATCAAAAGATGTATGATCTTACATTTGTAAAGGGTAGTTGATCTCTAGGATAAGATTATTGATGAAGATTTCCAGCTTCTCAGTTTTTGGAATAGGCCTAGCATATAGAGAGAATTTCTTCCTCCATCTCTTGAGAAATGTTAGGAATAGTTCTCCTGGATATTGTTTGAGATTGCAGATATCAATCATGGTGACTGGATGTTGAATGTTGTAGGAGTATTGCTGATAGAACAATTTGATCAACTCCTCAAAAGTTTTGATAGTAGAAGGCAATCTAGAGAACCAATGAATGGCTGCTCCCTCTAGAGATCGAGGAAAAAGATGCATCAGATAGGTTGGTTTGTGCATGAATTTCATAGATTGTGTACATAATTCTTTGACATGATCTTAAGGATCAGAGTGTCCATCATACTTATCATATTTTGGCATCTCCACTCTTTTTGGGAATGGTGGCATGTACAAGTCTTTGTCAAATGGAAAAGGACATAGGGCCTCCATTGAGAACTCCTTGGGTTCCTTTTCTTTCTCAAGGTTATTAAGTTTGACTTGCATGGCATGCATCTATTTCATCATAGCTGTGAGTGGAGTTTCTTCCTCATGTGTAATGATATCTTCAACATTAAACTTAGGAGGAAGTTTAGCTCCTTGATGAGCTAATTGTAAAAAGTATGCCTCTCTATCTTCTTTCAAGAAATGCTTCATCATTCGTTTGAAGTTATCATCCTTTTTATATTGAGCAATTTCTTCAAGTGTGGGTTCCTAATCTGCACCATGTTGAGATTGAGCTCTTTAAGAGCCAAATTTTGTCCCTGCTTAAGACATGGTAGGAGTTCTCCCTAGGATAGATTGATGAGGAGTTTTTTGATTACCTCTGTGAGTTGATGAAGGAGGAATGTAACCATTTTTTAATCAAAAGTTTCCAAGACCGTCATCTTCGTAAAGACCAGAATTGTAGATTTGCTCAAGAGTTGGACCCCTAACAGTGGTTATAGGTAAGGTATGGGATGCTTCTCCAGATTTTTTGTGAGAGGAAGCTCTAGTTTCCATCATTAACCTTGGGTGAAAAAAAAGAATATGATGAAGACAACTGAAGAAAGATCTAATTCAAGAAGATCAAATGACGCAACCTTGTCAAGGTTTGACTGATTGAAGCTTGGATTAGATGTAAATGAAGGAGACTGTGCCCTGGATGTATGGGTAGATGCCCAAAAGATAGCGGACACGAGTTCACAACACTTAGCCATTTTGATGATTGATTGAAGATTGATAGTTATGACAAGGTTTTGACACAAGATGAAAAAGACTCAAATTGATTAAATAGAAGGCTAAATCGGATTCAAAAGGTCACTATAGGAAAATGATTGGATTCTCAGTAGCTGCTGCTCTATCCCTGACATAGTGATTTTTTTGACAGATTCTAGAAATAGGCTTGAAAAGCTGGGTCTCTGATAGTTTTGACAACTTTCTGACAATTTTTCAAAATTTCTCAAATGACTTTCTACAGGCTCGTACGAAAATGGGTATAGCATGAAACAACAATTGACAAACTTGTATGACTATTGCAAAACTCGCACGACAGTTGATAGTAGGGTTTTTGACTCTTTAGAATTGACTGGCAGAAAAACTTGTACGACAATGTACCATATACCATACGACAATTCGAGGGTTTAGAAATGACAATAGCCAAAAGTCGTATAACTTTCTGACTTTACAAAATGACTATTGACTCCAGAATGGTGTTTGACATCAGATTTTGCAATTTTTAAGATTTTTAGTTTTAGATTGTTCACCAAATTGTCTGTCCAGATTTGAAGATTGTAGCGGATTGATTCGTTCTTAGTAACCAGATAGATAAACAAACACGCAAAACAACAAGCAAGTGATTCCACACACATTTGAAAAAAACGAACAGGAGACAAAGCAACCCTGTGCATGAACAATCAAGTGACTAAATTGTGCTAATCCCTAGGAGTGCTAACAGTGTATGTTCCAAAAATTTTTGTAATAATGCACATATTCCTTAAAAAAAATGAAAATTTGGCCTCACTAGGGTTTTTAGTAATGGTCTGACTCTACAACTTTTGTGATCTCAAGAGGGTGAACTCCAATCCACGCACACTAGGGTTTTGACACAGTCTGAGAATTTAATCAATCAAGAGCTGCTAGGGAGATCTGACAGCCCAACAAGAGATCACACCGGTGGAGATTTCTTCCACAAGGACATTTATATAGTGGTTGTCACTACCATGACAAGAATGGCTATTACTGCTTGAGGTTCCATCAACGTGGTTGACCTAATTAAGGGAATGTCCACTATGGTTAACCCTCTCTAGAGGTGACTCACAAAATATACCACATGGAGACTGGTTCCAGATTCAAGGATCCGAGTTTCTGGTACTACCCAAACAAAGCAGACAGATTAATTTGACATGCTAAGACCAAGATTATCTCACAAAGATCTATGATGTCAACCACTCATGATCTATCAACCTCTCTGGAGAGAGAATGTATCAATCAGAAGCTGAAGACGCACAAATCTAGTAGAACGTGAAACTCCCTTAGTATCCTCCCTACCTACAAGGGTTCTTTCATTGAGAAGAGTTTCGTTGGAAACCCACTCTCTCAAGAGCCACGAATAGTGTTCATAGGGCCCATTTACTATGTGTAACAAATATGCTGAAAAGCAAATCTATGTTCATTTTTAATAGCCCAAAATGAAATATGTGATATGAAAGCAATAAATGTCACACAAGCTTGACACACAAGAGTTCTTTTTAATCCAAATTGAAATGTTATCAGCTGAAAAGATTACCTAAATTCCTTGCAACATGCTTAGTAGATTCTTACCTATTTTTAGCAATTTGCATGCTTTTCCCAATCAAAACTAGCATAAATCAATTAGAAATAGAAAATTTCAATCAAAAAATGTTAGCTGTTAGTCCAAATCAGAAAAACAAATCTGTAAAACTGCCTAAAAAAGTGAAACGGCAATTGAAACCTGGCACTAAAACTCATACGATAGTGGGTCACCTCCCAGATGATAGTCCAAAATCTTGTACGACAATGGGTATCAGACCATACGATAATAGAGCCTCCAAATGACACTGTGATCCTGATGGTATGATTCTCAATCAAATAAACTATCGTACGACAATGGGTATCTCCTGGTACGAGTTCCTGACAAAACTCGTACAAAAATTGTACAGACAAAAATTAAAAATAGTAGCTTGGAATAGAAAATGACAAGAAGATGATAGAAATTGATAAAAATTGAATGGAAACCCATTTCAGGGCCCCACGGTGGGCGCCAGAAATGTGTGTGTGAATTTTGTACTTGTCTATAGACACAACACTTCAGTAAAACATTAGAGGTTAGCAAAAATTGAAATCATGCAAGTAATGAAAACCAAACTAACCAAATGATTTACTATCTTCTAATAGATGCGAGTATGTATTATCAGATTGGACCGAGATCAGTGACCTTGACGACACCTAAACGAAGAATTTGAATGCAAAATCTAGATATGAATTAGATGCAAATTAATCTATTTTTTTAGTTTTTCTATGCAATAATATGAGACATCTGATATGAATCTATTCTATATGACAAACTGATATGCAATACAATTATTCTAACAATGATATGCTAAAATATGAATGATCTCACAAAGTTGTTGATTCGCAATGAGGCTTCAATTCTTCAGATGTCAATTCGCCAGCATAAGTTTGCAAAATTATGAGATGATTTGTGAAGAGCTGAGCCTTGATTTTATAGAAATCCAAGGCTTTGGGGATGCATGGAAAAAGCCATAAATCACTCAGTTGATTTTTGAGTGAACAAGGAATTAAAGATAGTTAACTCACAATAAATCATGCAAAAATAACTTTTTGATTTAAATCAGAAGTTGAGATTAGCTTTCAACTCAAAATAGAGTTGAGTTTATTTTTAAAACAACTTGAATTGATTTTCTAATTTATAGTTTTAACTATTTTTGGATGTGCATAATTAATTATGAATTAAATAAATAAATAAAGTGATTTATCCTCAACTTAACTGATTTTAAAATAAAACAATTGATTTATGGGTTAATCAATTATTAAATCAAACTTTCCAAAATAATATCATTAAATATGACAACTTGCTTTAATTAAATAAGAGTTTAATCAATTAATGATAGGAATCTTGATTTATTGTCACATTTAAATAATAATAATTAGGAATAAATAGAATTAAATTCAATTAAATAATTAAGTGACAATATTAAATCTAATTAATTAAATATTCAAAATATTCAATTAATCAAACTTTAGGATAAATAAGATTTATCACCAAATAATCATTCAATCAAAGATAATTAGGATAAATAGAAATATTACTAGGAATATTCTTTGATGCAGAATTTAGGATAATCAATTAAGATTCGATGATGTTCAGATGTGCCTTAGGTTAGGACTTCGATGTCAATTTCATTCGATGTGTCGATATAAGAGATTAATGAACCTATAGCCCATTTTTGGGGTATTACATTTACATGTAATCTTTAGATGCAAAAATTTATTTTTCTTTACATGTATCTTTGCATAAAATGAACACAAATTAAACAAGATCATCTAATAATGCAAACTAGGGTAATGTAGTCACCCATCTAGTAATTAGTTCCCCAAACCATTACTAAGGATTGAACATAAGTCAGTCCCCAAATCTATTGTTCTATGTGTATAAAATAATAAATGGTGCACAACAATAGGAAGCATGCAATGACAACAGTAACATTGGATGATGCCCAAGCTCAAATTCAAAACAGTAAGTGTATTAATGTATGATCTAATAGCAGCAACCTCATTGATCATTACCTTTCACTCCTCCATCATTATAGAAGAGATAACTACCTACAACTAAGGCATCATGCATTGTTTATGAGCTCACTGTTTGAGCACCTCATGTCCCTATTTGATTGGCCAGTGCTCAAACAGTGAGCTCATAAATTGCGACACCCATTTGGTTATAAACAAAAAAGAAGAAGAAAAAGAAAGTGTCATTTGTAATTTGTGAATTCGAAGAGCTGTCGTGAAGAGGGCACTGCACTTTTGCATGGCGCAAAAAGGGCATTCAAGTTTGGCATACACGAAGAGGCTGACACCATGTGGGAAGAGGACATTGGCACTTGAGGTAGGCATTCGAGCTTTGTCTATTTGATCATAAACGGGGAGTACCACATAGTGAATATCAACAACAAAATGAATAAAGAGAGATCAAACACTTCACACAATATATGTTGCTTTAAAAGATTTTATTAAGACTAAATATATTGTTTTATGAGCTCACCGTTTGAGCACCTCATGTCCCTATTTGATTGGTCGGTGCTCTATTTGTTATATTGATGCTATTAGATCAAATAGGGACATCAGTAATAAAATAACACACTATGTGGTACTCCCCATTTATGATCATTTCATGAGGAAATGTCTTGGTGGCTCGTGGGCTGCTGCAAGCTAGGGCATCATACATTGTTCATGAGCTCACTATTTAATATTGGCATTGTTTACATCTTTTCATTTGGAATGCTTGATGACCTGCGAACTTTGAGAGCTAGGGCATCGTTTCTATTACCTTCAAGACATTGTGTGAAGTGTTTGATATCTTTTTATTTGTTTTGGTGTTGATATTCACTATGTGGTACACTCCATTTATGATCATTTCATGAGGAAATGTCTTGATGGCTCGCAGGCTGCAAGCTAGGGCATCATACATTGTTCATGAGCTCACTGTTTAATACTGACATTGTTCATGAGCTCACTGTTTAATATCTGGCCAGGCCATGTAAATAGTACCAGGCCAACCCAATCAGCCCAACAAAATATGTCATGTTTATCTTTGTCAAATACACTCGTTCACCATTTTTTTCTTGTTCTTCACACAAATATTGCATCAAAAGTAATTGTAAATAATGATTCAAATAAAAAAGAAACAACTACAATAGATCACACCCCAAAAGAATACAGTCAACTACAATAGCTCACAGTCTCAATGAAATAAACAGTGTATAAAATAATATATGGTGCACAACAATAGCAAACATGCAATGATATCAATAACATTGCATGATGCTTGAGCTCAAATTCAAAACAGTAAGTGTATTAATGTATGATCTAATAGCAGCAACCTCATTGATCATTACCTTTCACTCCTTCATCATTATAGAAAAGATAACTACCTACAACTAGGGCATCATGCATTTTTTATGAGCTCACTATTTGAGCACCTCATGTCCCTATTTGATTGGCTAGTGCTCAAATAATGAGCTCATAAATAATGCATGATGCTCTAGCTTGTAGCCCGCAAGCTATCAAGACATTTCCTCATGAAATGATCATAAATGAGGAGTACCACATAGTGAATATCAACAACAAAATAAATAAAGAGAGATCAAACACTTCACACAATATATGTTATTTTATAAGATTTTATTAAGACTAAATATATTGTTTTATGAGCTCACTGTTTGAGCACCTCATGTCCCTATTTAATTGATCGGTGCTCTGTTTGTTATATTGATGCTATTAGATCAAATAGGGACATCAAAAATAAAATAATGCACTTACTATTTTGAATTTGAGATCATAAAGATTAAGATATCCTAATGTTTTGAATTTCTATGTGCTTTGAGCCAATGAAATTGTTATCATCATGATAAAGTAATAATGCATTAAATGTCTTACTTATGTCCCTATTCAGTTTTAATTTTATAGTGAATTCATGATTTATAATTCAGTTGTAGCAGCTCAATGTGTTTGAACTCAAGAATACCTTTTACTTGGTTACTTACAAAGCTTTTGGCAAAATCTGTCATAAAATGAGAAGCTATGAGAAGGTGACATGAAGCTAATGAACGGAGGCATTTCTAATTTGTTTTACAGATATACACATTAATGATCATGTCAGATAATACAAGGGAATTCGATCAAAATAGGGAGACAATCGCTAGATTGTTGTCTAACTTTCAAAGAGAAGACGATGACAAATATTATTGTCCATGGAAGAGTTGTAACGGCTTAAAGACAAGAAGAATCAAAATCAAAATAACAAAGAGACATTGTAGGGAGAATGGCCACATGGAATGGGGGTTTGATTATAATCCAGTGGTAAGTTGTTTGTTATATTGTTTTCACAATTAATATAAATATGAACCATGGAAGGAGGTTTGATTATCATCATTTTTATATAGGTCGATCTCCCCATTGTGAATATAGAGGATGATCCCATGGAAGATGACGATCATGCGCCAGAAAATATATTTGAAGATGATGGTATGAATGCATTGATCGTTGACACATTTGGTACTGGTGTTGCTGGTGCTATTGCTGATGATGATGATTATGATGAGGATAACATTGACGATGTCCATTATATACCTCTACTTGAGAAGGGGGACATAGCCCTTTATGAAGGCTCCCAATCTACTCTTCTCTTTGTTGTATTTTTGTTGGTGAATTTGAAGGTTATGAATGGTTTATCCAACATAGAAATGTCACGTATGCTAAGGTTTGTCATATATGTCATTATAGTCTATAAAAGGTGAAACATGTACCATTAAGATTGTTTATAGTAATGACTTATATTATTTGTTGTAGATTGATAGGTGACTTTCTGTTACCACCATCAAATGTTCTCGCTCGCTCGTACCAAGAATTATGTGCCACTATGAAACATATTGGAATGGAGTATCAAATAATAGATACTTGTCCTAAAGATCATATTATTTATTATAAAGAACACGAAAATGCAACAAAATGCCCTGAATGCCATGCGAGCAAATATTGAGATGATCAAGTGATAAAAAAAGTGCCTCGTGTAATACCCTAAAAATGGGCTATAGGTTCATGAACCTCTTACATCTTCAATTCGAATGAAATCAACATCAAAGTCCTAACCTAAGGCACATCTGCACATCAGTTTATCAAAAATTGATTTTATCATAATTCTGCATCGGGGAATATTCTTTGAAATATTCCTAATTCATCTTAATTATCTTTGATTTAATAATTATTTGGCGATAAATCATATTTATCCTAAAATTTGATTAATTGAATATTCTGAATATTTAATTAATTAAGTTTAATAGTGCCACTTAATTATTTAATTAGATTTAATTATATTTATTCCTAAATTGTATTATTTAATTTTGACAATAAATCAAAATATCCTATGACTAATTGATTAAATTTTTATTTTATTAATTAATGTCAAGTTGTCAATATTTAATGATATAGTTTTTGAATAAAGTTTGATTAAATAATTGATTAACCCATAAATCAGTTATTTTAACTCAAAAATCAGTTAAGTTGAAGATAAATCACTTTAATTTTAAATTAATTCATAATTATCTATGCACATTTGAAAGAGCAGTTAAACTTTAAATCAGAAAATCAATTCAAGTTGTTATCTTTTTGAAACTCAACATCTATTTTGAGTTGAAAGTTGATCTAAACTTCTGATTTGAGTTAAAAAGTTGTTCTTGCATGATTTTGTATGATTTTGTGAGTTGATCTTTTTCTAATTTCTTGTTGACTCAAAAATCAACCTGAGTTTGTCAAGAGTGATTTATGACTTTTCTCAATGCATCCTCAAGCCTTAGATTTCTATAAAATCAAGGCTCAGCTCTTCACAAATTATCTCTCGAATTTGCACAATTACTCTGGCGAAATTGCATATGAAGAATCAAGCTTTTGTGATAGGTGACTTTGTGAGATCATCCATAGTTTTTCATAGCTTAAATCTGCATAGCATTTAAATTCCATTCTAGATTAGATTCATACATTTTTTCATCTTATTGCATTCAAAATCCAAAAAAAAAAGATTAATCTACATTCATACAATTTTTCATCTTTTAGCATTTTAAATTCTTCATTTAGGTGTTGCATTGTCCCGGATCTCGGTCTAATATGAGAATACCATACTTGCACCTACTAGAAGGCAACAAATCACCTGGTTAGCTTAGTTTCAATTATTTACAAATTTCAATTTTTGCTAACTTCTAATGTTTTACTGAAGTGTTGTGTCTCCAGCTAGGCACAATTTTCACACACACATTTCTGGCGCCCACCGTGGGGCCCTAAAATGGGTTTCCATTTCTATTCTAACAATTTCATTCAATTTTCTATCATTTTCTGCCATTTCTGTGATTTTCATATTCTGTCCATACATTTTTCGTACGAATTTTGTCAAAAAGTCATACCAGAACCTACTGACGGTCGTACAACAGTTGAGATTTTTGAGGCTCTTATCAGAACTTACACATTTTTGTTTGGGAGCTCCTCTGTCATGTGGGAAGACACCCATTGTCGTACGAGTTTCTAGACTGTCGTGCGGGAGGTAACCCACTGTCGTACGAGTTTTGCTACCTGAATTCCATTGTCGTTTCAAATTTTCAAGTAGTTTTCTAGATTTGATTTTTGGATTTGGACTAACAGTGAACCTTAACAATTGAGATCTTCTATTTCTTATTGGTATTCGTTGATTTGCTAATTGGAAAAGCACAACAAAATTGCTAAAACAGGTAAAATCTACTAAGCGTGTTGCGAGGAATTCAAGTAATCTATTCCATCTGATAACACTTCATTTGGGATATAAAACGAACTCTCACGTGTCAAGCTTGTGTGACTTTTCCTACTTTCATATCACAGACTTCATTTTTTGGGCTATAAAATGAACATAGATTATTTTTTTGCATATCTGTTACACATAGTAAATAGACCCTATGAACATTATTTACGGATGATCTTGAGAGAGTGGGATTCATTCGCTTGTTTACGCATTTGAAGCTCTTCTTGACGAAGGATCCCCTTGTAGGTAGGGAGGTTACTGAGATTATTTCACGTTCTACTTGGTTTGGTCCTCAGCTTTTGATCGATACATTCTCTCTCCGGAGAGATCAATAGACCATAGTTGTTAACATCACAAATCTTGGTGAGATAATTTCAGTCTTAGCATGTCGGATTAATCTATCTGCTTTGTTTTGGTGAAGTGAAGAGGCTAGTGGATTATGCTCTACTTCCTTTTTGGATAGTACTAGAAACCCAGATCCTTGAATCCGATCTAGTCCCCCTGTGGTATCTTTTGTGAGTCACCTTTAGAGAGGGTTAACCATAGTGGACATTCCCTTTATTGGGTCAATCACGTGGATGAAACCTCAAGCGGTAATAGCCATTTTCACCGTGGTAGTAGCAGCCGCTATATAAATATCTTTGTGGAAAAAATCTCCACAAGTGTGGTCTCTTGTTGGGCTGTGAGATCTCTTTAGTAGCTCTTGATTGATTAAATTCTTGGACTGTGTCAAAATCCCAGTGCGCTTGGATTGGAGTTCACCCTTTTGAGATCACAAAGTTGCAGAGTCAGACCATTACTACAAACCTTAGCGAGCCCAATTTTTCATTTTCTAGGACTATGTGCATTATTGAAAAACTTTTGAGAACATACACAATTAGCATTCCTAGGGATTAGCACAATAAGTCACTATTGCTTGTTCATGTGCAAGGTTGCTTTTTCCCTTGTTCATTGTTTTGAGATGATTGATTGCCTCCCTTTTCTTGTTGTTTTGTGTGTTTTCTATCTATTTGGTCTTTGGAAATGAATGATCCTGAACTATTATGCAAATCTACAAACCTGAACAAAGAAAATCTTACAAACAAATTGATTCTGAAAATTGAAAAATTGCAAATCTGACACAAAATTCCTTTCTGGAGTCCCAAGTCATCCCACAAAATCAGAAACTCATATGAGTTTTGACCCTTTGTCATATTAGAACCCCCAGATTGTCATATGAGAGCATGTATAGTGTCGTACGAGTTTTGTCAGAAATTACAAGCAAAAATAAAAAATCTACTATCAACTATCGTACGAGCATTGCAATTGTTGTACAAGTTTCATCAATTGTCATTCTAGAGCCTACCCAGACTCGTACGAGCCTAGAGAAAGTCATATGAGAATTTTGAAAAATTGCCAGAAATTTGCCAAATTTTCCAGAAATCCTATTTTTACAGCCTACTTCCCGATTCTGTCAAAAAAATCATTGTGTCAAGAACATAGCAGAAACTAGAAAGAATCCAATCATTTTCCTAAAGTGGTCTCTTGAGTTTGATCCATCCTTCTGATCTATCGATTTGAGTCTTTTTCATCTTGTGTCAAAACCTTGTCAAAATTATCTTCAATTCAATCTTCAACAAAATGACTAAGTGTTGTGAGCTCATGTCTGCCATCTTTTGGGTGTCTACCCATACTACTTGGGCATAGTATCCTTCATTTACATCCAATCTAATCTTCAATCAATCCAATCTTGACAAGGTTGCGTCATTTGATCTTCTTGAATCAAGTCATTCTTCAGTTGTCTTCATCTTGCTCTTTTGCTTCACCCAAGGTTAATGGTGGAAACTGGAGCATCATCATAGTGAAAACAAGGACAAAAACCCAAATTCTCTTCAACAACATCTTCTGTGATAGCTGACACATTTCATCAACTGTTTGATAGAACTAAATTTGCAGAAGATGTTCTTGGCAATCTTTATTTCATAGGTGGTTACGTCACTCCTCTTGCATCAATCCAAGCAGGTCATCAACCAACCCCTCATCAAAAAACTCCTCAACAATCAATCCTTGGCAGTCCTCACAAAAGCACTATGTCTCAAGGAGGAGGAAACCAAGGCTCCCAAGGACAACAATCTCAACATGGTGCGGATCAAGAACCCACACCTACTAAAATTGCTCAATATCAAAATGATGAGGCATTTCTTGAAGGAAGAGAAAGAGGCATACTTCCTAGATCTAGCTCGACAAGGAGCTAAACTTCCTCCAAAATTTAATGTTGAAGATATCATTACGCATGAGGAAGAAACTCCTATCACATCCATGATGAAACAAATGCATGCCATGCAAGTCAAGCTCAATAAACTAGAGAAAGAAAAGGAACCTAAGGAGTTATCCATGGAGGCCCTATACCCTTTTCCATTTGATAAAGACTTGTACATGCCGCCATTCCCTAAAAGAGTGGAGATGCCTAAATATGACAAATATGATGGAAACTCTGATCCTCAAGATCATGTTAGGGAATTTTGTACTCAATCTATGGAGTTCATGCATGAACCAACCTACCTAATGCATCTCTTCCCTCGATCTCTGGGAGGAGCAACCATTCATTGGTTCTCTAGAATGCCTCCAACAATCAAAACCTTTGAGGAGTTAATCAAACTATTCTATCAACAATACTCCGACAACATCCAACATCCGGTCACTATGATTGACATTTGCAATTTGAAACAATATCCAGGAGAGCCATTCTTGACTTTTCTCAAATGATGGAGGAAGAAGTTTTCTCTATATGCTAGACCCATTCCAGATCCTAAGAAGTTGGAAATTTTCATCAACAATCTTGTTCCAGAAATCAACTACCCTTTGCAAATGCAAAATCATACATCCTTTGATAAGATGGTAGACAATGCAATCAAAATTGAGAAAGTACTTGTGAAAAAAAGAGACATCACACTTCAAAAGGACAAGTATGAATCTGGATCTAGTTCTACGGACATGAACAAAAATTGGAGCAAGAACAAAGGCATTTTTACAGATGGTGTTGTTGATACTATTTGTGCCCCCTCCAAGGCACCCACTTTCAATCTCACTGTTGGCACCCAGGCCATCAAAGCTTCCGAATCCAAAACAACAAAGTCAAACAAAAAGTCATCTGACTATAAACCTTGGGCTACAGATCCTAAATGCAAGTTTACTCCTCTTGGAGAGTCCTTGGAATCCACTATGAAAACTCTATTGGCTAACAATATCATCTCCTTGTCTGAGATAAAACAATTTGATCTTGAACCTAAACTGAAATGGTGGAAAGAGAACGATTTATGTGACTTCCATCACAATAAGGGTCATAAAACCAATAACTGCATACACTTGAAACACATCGTACAAGACAAAATTGATAATGGAGAAATCGTAATTGACAATCATAAAAGCAATAATAATCATACAACATTCACAGAACCATTTCCAAAACATGGTCAAGGAGATTCATCTTCTCAGCTTAACATGGGTTCTAAAGTCAATTATGCCTACTCTGGAAACAATGTTGTCATAAATATGGTTGAGCCATGCCTATCTAAATGTTGCAATGTCATCATGATTGTAAGAAAGGATAATCAATCAGCAAATGCAGTTACTCAGTCACAAGCTCAGGCGCATCTACAAGGACAAATCTCTGATTCATCAAATGTCCCTAAGGTGCCTTTTAATATGTCATCTGCTTCTAAACAGAAGGCTACTTCTAAATCATCAAATCCTAAAGACATGAGACCAACATCATACAGTATTGTCCAACAACTCCAGCATACAAATGCAAAAATCTCCATGTTTGAGTTGCTTCAAATATCTCCAGATCATAGAGCCATTCTAGACAAAGCTCTAGTCAAATCCAATGTTCTTGACAACCTTGATTTAGATAGATTCCAGACTATGGTTGGTCATCTGAAGTCACCTCAGTATATCTCCTTTTTAGAGGAAGATGATAACTCCTTGAGTCATCCGCATAACCAGCCCTTGCACATTGAAGTCTTGATCCAAAATTGTCATGTCAAACGTGTGTTGATAGATGGGGGTGTTGGCCTAAACATTTGTTCTTACAACTTGATCACACAACTGAGATTTTCAGAAGCTGACATTGATCCTAAAAAGAAGATAACTATGAAGGCATATGATGAGAAAGAAAGGTCTTCCAAAGGAACAATTATCTTACCTATCAGAACAGGTCTAGTTATTAGAGATATCACATGTCAAGTTCTTGATCTACCTTTGGCTTACAACATTCTCCTAGGGAGACCCTAGATACATGAAATGAGAGCTATTCCTTCTACATACCATCAGTGTTTGAAATTTCCTTATGAAGGAGTAGAAGTAACAATTCCAGTTGACATCTCTACAACTTGCAATGCATTGAAAGAAAGTGTTGACAAACTTGTTCCTAATAACAGAGAATCTTCCACTAAGAAAACATACATGGCGTCTACATCCAAGATGGAAGACACTGCAAAAGAAGTCACAATCAAAGAAAATGGTATGGGAGAATATACTATGGAACCAGTCCTATCTCTAACATCTCTCCCTATCTCACCTAAGTCTTATGGACAGTCTTTAAAATAGTCCAAACCAGAATCCAAAGAACCTCTTGAGACCTATAAGGGAAATTTTGTTGCAGAACAAGTGTCTAAACAAGAGTTTGAAGAGGATGAAGCTGTGCTTGCATGGCTATACAAAGATGAGCCCGAATCCCAAATTATTCAAACATGTGACTCTAAAACACCGAAAATCCCTTCCAAGTCATATGGGCTAGGGGATAAATTGATAGCTAAAATGGGATATCCAAGCAAAGGACCTCTAGGAGTGAGAGGAAAAGGTCTCATGGTACCTATTTCACATATTGGTAGGCCAAACAAAGATACTACTGGCCTAGGCCATAGAAAGAAACCCTTTTATCTCAAGGGTAACTGCTCTCATGTAATAAAACAAATCACACTAGAAGAGACCAATAACAAGGATGAAGATAACAAACAATCTGATAGTGATGATTCAGACAGCTCAGAACTTATTCCTTATGAATGATTATCTAAAGAAATCCTAGATCTTCTCGAAGCTGAGGATGACCCAATCAAAAGAATCAGTGTATTAGAAACACAAGAACCTACTACTAAACAAGAGGAAGGTAAAACTATCACAATAGCTAAACATTTGGGACTTTCTAGTGATTCTGAAATAGACTCTCATGAGTATGAATTCAAATCAAAATCAGAGGGAAATCCTGCTTGGGGAATCCGTCCTAATTTCACACATATTCTCAACTTTCCTAGAAGCATAGATGAGGAATCAAATGACTATTAATGGGGAGTCATTCCTGAAGAAGATGAGCTTATCACAGAGAAACATGTAGATGTCATTCACCAATATGCGCCTACACCCGATGTAATTCTAGAGCGAAATAACAAACTTGACGAGTCTGATCTACTTATTCCTGAGGCGGAATCCAATAATGACGTTGAAACTCTTAATGAACTAACCATCTCGGGTAGTAGTATCACCTTTGATTTCATGAGTCAGATCATTTCCAATGATGCCAATACCATGTGCGTTAATATGATTAGCCAATCCTTTCCATAGTTTACTATCCAACACCCAAAGCTTATCAACCAAATTTCTAAAGATCCAAACCAAGACATCTATACCTTCAAATCGGACTAGCCCTTGCATGCTATCTCAATGTTGTTGAACCTATGACAACTTCCATCAATGAGCCTAGCGTTAGCATGGTGGAGTCGGATATCAAATATCTTAGTCAAAAAAATAAAAGCAAAAAGAAAAGGAGTTCTGAGGGTGAAAACCACTTTGTGGCAGTCTCAAAACCTAAAATAGTAAAAATAAAAGACGTATCCGAAGGTGAAAACCTCTTTGAGGCACCTAAGGATGAGATATTTGATGTCCTTTCAAGTCATTTATAGGACAAATCTCCAGTACTGATTAAGCCCACTCAATCTATCAACTTGGGCACAGTAGAAGAACCATAGTTTATCCATGTAGCACAATCCTTATCAGAGGAAGAAAAGAAAACATTTACTATATTCCTAACAGAGAAGAAGATCAACTTTGCATGGAAATATTCAGATATTCCAAGGTTAGATCCTGATCTTATAATGCACCATCTCTCTATAGCTCTAGGAGTGAAACCTTTCAAACAGAAGTTGAGAAAGATGCATCCACATGTAGCACTTCTTGTCAAAGCTGAACTTGAGAAATTACTAAAAGTTGGATTCATCTGTGTTATTGACTATGCTGAATGGATCTCAAATATTGTACCTATTTCTAAACCAGATAAATCTATAAGAGTATGCACAGATTTTAGAGATGTGAACAAGGCATGCCCTAAGGATGATTTTCCACTACCTAACATTAATATGATAGTGGACATGACTATGGGTTTCGAGATGTATTCCTTAATGGATGGTTTCTCCAGATATAATCAAATCAAAATTGCTCTAGAAGATCAAGAGAAAACTACTTTCACATGTGTATAGGGTACCTTTTGTTGGAATGTCATGCCATTTGGGCTTAAAAATGCAGGTGCTACATATCAAAGAGCTATGACATCTATCTTTCATGACATGATGTATCGAACTATGGAGGATTATGTTGATGATAATTTGGCAAAACCTATGATAAGATCTGAACATCTAAATGATTTGAGCAAAATACTAGAATGAATGGAGAAGTTTAGTCTCAGACTAAACCCTAAAAAGTGTGCTTTTGGCGTCACTTCTAGAAAGCTCTTGGGCTATATTGTTTCAAAGAAAGGCATTGAAGTTGATCCAGCTAAAGTCAGGGCTATAATGGAGATGCAACCTCCCAAAAATATTAGTCAAATGAGAACTCTACAAGGAAGAGTGCAATCTATCAGATGTTTCATATCTCAGCTAGCAGATATATCACAACCTTTCACAAAAACATTACATAAATGTGTGACTTTTGCATGGAACGAAGAATGTGAGAAGAACTTTAACCATATCAAGCAATATCTATCAAATCCTCCTATCTTGATGCCTCCTATTCAAGGAAAGCCACTGATCTTGTATGTCTCTGCCACTGATACCTCATTGGGGGCATTACTTGCACAACATGATGAGAACAATAAAGAGAGAGCTATATACTACATCAGTAGAACATTGGTGGCTTATAAGAAGAACTATTCTATGATTGAGAAAGCTTGTCTAGTTGTGATCTTTGCATCATAGAAACTGAGACATTACATGTTGGCTCATACCACACACGTGGTAGCTAAAATAGATCCATTGAAATACTTATTGAGCAAAGCTACCCTCACAGGTAGATTAGCTAAATGGGTGATGTTATTGAGCGAGTTTGATATTGAATATGTTGAACAAAAAGCTATCAAGGGCCAAGTTATTGTTGATCAATTGGATGATGCACCTATGATTGATGATACACCAATGCAAATGGAATTCCCAGATTCCTCTATCATGAATCTCTCTTCTAGAACATGGCGGTTATTCTTTGATGGCTCCTATACATAGAATGGATCTGGAGTAGGCATATTGTTCATAAAACCACAAGGATACTCAATACCTAAAGCATTCAGATTAAAGTTTCCTTGCACAAACAATATTGTTGAATATGAAACCCTTCTTAATGGCATGAAGATAGCAATTGAGTGGTGAGTGATAGAATTACATGTTCATGGGGACTCACAGCTAGTCATCCATTAAGTCAATGATGTATACCAAACAAAGGATGAAAAGCTTGTTCCATACAAAAGAATGGTAGATGATCTAAAGAAATATTTCATATCTATTACCTTTAAGCAAATTCCTAGATTGGAGAATAAGGTTGTTGATGCTATGGCAATGCTATCATCTATACTACAACATCCCAAACATGAGCTACGTTATGAGTTCCTGGTGGAAGCACTATCATTCCCAGCCTATGATTGCCCAGAAACCTAAATGATTTGCACTGTTGTAGGTCATAATTCTTCCAAATACAAAAACCTTTTCTCTTACCTTCAAGACCAAATCATTCCTGAATCCTTTAACTGGTATGAGAAATGAAACCTTATTCGAAATCCATCTCGATATGTTATCATTGGCAATGATCTATACAAACAGAGTCTAGACGGTACTCTTCTTAGGTGTCTAGAATATGATGAATCTCAATGCACATTAGAGGAAGTCCATGACGGAATATGTGGATCAGATTCTAATGGTTTAACACTAGCTTGAAAACTTATTAGGGCTGGGTGCTATTGGCCTGAAATGGAAAAAGAGGCTATCAAGTATGCAAAGAATTGTCAAAAGTGTCAAGTCCATGGGAACTTGATTCATGCACCAAGGAGAGATTTTATCCCCTTTACTACACAATGGCCTTTTCAGCAATGGGAATTTGATCTTATAGGAGCCATACATCCTCATTCTTCTAATGGACATACCCATATCATTACAGCTACAAACTATTTCACAAAATGGGTAGAAGTAGTCCCTTTGACTCAAGCAACCGGCAAGCAAATTTTTATGTTCATTCTGAACTACGTCAAATGTTGGTATGGTATTCCACACTCTATAGTCACATATAATGGTGGACAATTTAAGAACAAAGACTTAGATGATTTATGTGCTAAATTCAAGATTACCCAACATTGGTCATCTATTTACTATCCTCAAGGGAATGGACAAGCAAAGGCTTCAAACAAGAATCTATTGAAAATCTTGCATCGCACAGTTAATAAAATAAGAAGAGACTGACATCTCATGATCAATCCAACTCTCTGGGCCTACAGAACAAGTATTAGAACTCCCACTAGGGCTACTCCATTCGCTTTAGTTTATGGGTCTGAAGTGGTACTACCTATTGAGGTTGAAATCCCATCACTAAGAATCAGAATGCATAGTCGAGTAACTGATGATGACTATAGAGTGTCTAGGTTACAAGAACTTAAATTACTAGATGAGCGCAGACAAACAATGTATGATCATCTCAGAGTATATCAGAAAAGAATGTCTAGAAGCTACAACAAGAAAGTCAGGCAAAGAATTTCAGGTTGGCAATCTAGTCTTGAGAGAGAATCCTAAAAATCAATCACATCGAGAACGCAAGGGGAAGTTTGAACCCAACTGGCTGGGTCCCTTTGTTGTCACTGCTACATTTAGCTCTGGTGCCTATCAACTCTCAACAATTGAAGGAGAACAACTTCGAGAACCAATCAACATTCTTCATTTGAATAAATTCTATGCTTAGGGCATTCAGTATTAAAAATGTCCTGAAAAAATCATAAAAAATAGAAAAAGTCCTGAAAAAAATGAACATCTTGGTGAAAACCTAGCAATAGGTGCTTTGATGTATCACAAAAAAATTAAAAAATATCAAAAGTACAAAAAAATTGAAAAAATGAAAAACACAAAAAAATGAGAAAAAGAAAAAGTGCCTTGGTGAAAACTCTAAACAGGTGCCTTGGTAGCAAAAATAGAATCTCTGCCAAGATGGTGAAAACTCAGCAAACGGGCACCACTTGATCAAAATGCTCCATCTATTAGTGCAATCTTGGTTTTTCCCATATTTCAGTCTGCTTTAGTCTGTATATATCCTTGTTTCAATAAAGTCGGTCTGTACACCAATTGGCAAAAGTGCCCATCTCCTATCAATGTTTCAAACTTGGGGGCAATCAAAGTCATATCCTACAGTCCTCAGTATCTCAAACGTGTCATATCCAGTCAAAGTCTTTTGAAGCTACATCCAAGTCAGTCAATCAGTCTCCTCTCTAGAAAGGATTTTTGCATCTGCAACAACGCAATCAAACATCAAAACAAGCTGAAAACAATCTTTGCTTCACATGCTTTTATCTCCTTGTATGCTTACTGATTCACATTGAGATTTTTGCATATTGTGTCCTTTCAAGCTCTTCGATGATGTCCTTTACAAGATTTAGAGAGTGACGATTGGGGGCATAATCTTTTCTTTTTTTTCTGCTTGTATGTGACAATCTAACAACTTTGGAAATTTTGGATTGAAATGGTGTCCGTCTGTAAGAGCCTCTGTCACGTGTTGGATGGCCATGAGTATCTCGACCATTGATACCCAAAAAATTCAAGGAAGTTTGATCTAGCTTACATCTTTTTGAATGATTTCTCAATCCTACTGTGAATGGCTATTATCCAAGGATGTGAACGATAAAGGGTTACTACGGGTAATTCACATTGGAGACAAGAATGAATTCTGCAAACTGTTTGACGTGTTTGTTCCACAAGGTGTATTTAGGTCATCACAACGTTCATGTTCTGATGCTTATACCAATTGCTATATCAAAATGGACATGATATTCAGGTCATCCTGATGTTTGTGCCTTGGTGCTTATATCTAATCCGACATTTTGAAAACAAAATCAATATTCATATGTCCATGGTTGTCTAGCCAGTGGGCGTTGTATTGACTTTGGTGCAAAAATCAATATTCATATATTCATAGTTTCCTAACTAGTGGATGTTGTATTGATTTATCCGGTTACTTAATAAAAATTCAATGATGAAAATGACCGACACATGATCAATGACTAGGTCCTAGGTCTAAGGTTTGCATGTCACTTGCACTTTGCATGATCGCATTTATCTCATGATTTCAATTCAACTTGACGCTTAATGATTCTCTAAAATCTATGCTAAACATATCATAAGGACTGAGTATCGCATGAAGGTCTTCTTAACATATCACCAAGCAAGCACCCCTGGATAATTTCAACATTCTAAACCCATTTTCGGGATCAAAATTGAAATATGAGATCATTTATATTGTCAAAATAGCGATTTCAAATTTTCAGACCTAGGATGACCGATTGCTTGAATAATTGACCTTCAATCTTCATAGAAATCCATAATTCAACTTAACTGATTATCTTACATCATACTATCAAAATTTCAACTTGGTCAACCATGGTCAACTCATGGTCAAACCTAGTCAAACTTAGCTTCTAGGACCTCTAAATGATGCATAACGCATTTTTGGATGTGTACAACCACTTCTCAAATCAATTAACATGCTTCTAAACCACTTAACGCTAACTTTTCTTATCAAATTTTGATTTTCATCCCGAAGGGGGCATGGTATTGCACATCAATCAAATCTGTAAATCAAAAATCTTTCCTCAGTAATCAAGACAACAACCATGTCTAGTTGTTGATTCATCAAAAGACCTCGTCGCTTGGGGCATATTAGATTAATCGAGATCCATATCAATCCGGTATCCTAATCTATCTTGTAAACTGTATCAGCTTTTCGTAACCATCGGTTCATTAGTGTTATTTCCTTGGTTCTTCGTAACTAAAGGGTTCAGATGTGATACCATTTTGATTCCTTTGGACAATCAAGTCTGGAGTCAGGTCATTCACTTCTTCGTAATCATAAAGTTCAGAATTAGGCATTTTGATACTTTTTCATAATCATCGGTTCATTGTTGCTATAGTTGACATCATCATGATTCTTGGTCAACCAGGACCTGAATCAGCTTTTCTAATCTTTCAATCGGTTTCTATCTCGGAATCGGTTTATCTTTCAAATCAATTTCAACATAAAAAATAGATTAATCTTTGAACCACTACACTTCACACAGTGATTCAAAGAGGGGCAAAATGTAATACCCCAAAAATGGGTTATAGGTTCATTAACATCTTACATCTTCAATTCGAACAAAATCGACATCAAAGTCCTAACCTAAGGCACATCTAGACATCAGTTTATCAAAAATTAATTTTATCCTAATTCTGCATCGGGGAATATTCCTTGAAATATTCCTAATTTATCTTAATTATCTTTGATTTAATAATTATTTGGCGATAAATCATATTTATCCTAAAATTTGATTAATTGAATATTTTGAATATTTAATTAATTAAGTTTAATACTGCCACTTAATTATTTAATTATATTTATTCCTAAATTATATTATTTAATTTTGACAATAAATCAAAATATCCTATAACTAATTGATTAAATTTTTATTTAATTAATTAATGTCAAGTTGTCAATATTTAATGATATAGTTTTTAAATAAAATTTGATTAACTCATAAATCAGTTATTTTAACTCAAAAATCAGTTAAGTTGAAGATAAATCACTTTAATTTTAAATTAATTCATAATTATCTATGCACATTTGAAAGAGCAGTTAAACTTTAAATTAGAAAATCAATTCAAGTTGTTATCTTTTTTAAACTCGACATCTATTTTGAGTTGAAAGTTGATCTAAACTTCTTATTTGAGTTAAAAGTTGTTCTTGCATGATTTTGTGAGTTGATCTATTTCTAATTTTTTTTTACTCAAAAATCAACCTGAGTTTATCAAGAGTGATTTATGGCTTTTCTCAATGCATCCTCAAGCCCTGGATTTCTATAAAATCAAGGCTCGTCTCTTCACAAATTATCTCTCGAATTTGCACAATTACTCTGATGAAATTGCATACGAAGAATCAAGCTTTTGCAATAGGTGACTTTGTGAGATCATCCATAGTTTTTTATAGCATATCATAGCATATTATTATTAGCTTAAATCTGCATAGCATTTAAATTCCATTCTAGATTATATTCATATAGTTTTTCATCTTATTGCATTCAAAACCCAAAAAAAAAGAGATTAATTTGCATTCATACAATTTTTCATCTTTTAGCATTTTAAATCTTTAATTTAGGTGTTGCATTGTCACTGATCTCGGTCTAATATGAGAATACCATACTCGCACCTACTAGAAGGCAGTAAATCGTCTGGTTAGCTTAGTTTCAATTATTTGCAGATTTTGATTTTTGCTAACCTCTAATATTTTACTGAAGTGTTGTGTCTCCAGTTAGGTACAATTTTCACACACACGCCTCGCAAGGTTCTTCGTCACATCCTCATTATTCCACATCTAAAATGATTATTCAAGTGCAATAGCTTGGCACAATTTATGGATTACCATGCACACGGTAGGAGCCAAGATGACATTATTCAAATGCTTGCAGATGGTTCATCATTTATGGACATAGAGGAAAAGTGGCTACACTTTAAAGAGGAACCTCAAAATCCCAAGCTTTCTCTGGCAGTAGATGGTGTCAATCTGCATGGAGAGATGAGATCCGTTTGCTCGGTGTGACCTATTTTTGTTATAAACAATAACCTTCCTCCATGAATGTCAATAAAGAGGGAGCACATTATGTTGGCAATGATTGTTTCAGGTATCTTATTATTTTATAGTTATCTACATGTAATTATAAGTCTTGGAGTGAAATGACCACAATAATTATCTAACATTGTTGTTAATTCAACTAGGTAAGTACCAAGTGAAAGATATGAATGTATATATTGTGCCTCTTATCGACGAGTTGTTGGTGTTATGGAATGGTTTCACTATATATGACATCTCCTAACCAATTGGACAAAGAGAATTTCAATTCCATGCAATGCTTGTGTGGACAATTTATGATGCTCCAGGGTTGACACATTTCTGTGGTATGTTATGGTGAATTCTAGTTGTACACGATAATTCAAATTTTAAAAATATACATATTTAATCCAATTTTATCGTTATCTTGTAGGTCTTCAAACAAAGGGAAAATTTGCATGTCCAATGTGTGGTCCAAAGATGAAATCTTGTCATTCCAAAAGTTTAAGAAAATAGGTATTTGATGAGTATAGGCAATTCCTCCCTAGAAATCATAAGTATCAAAGTGCAGAAAGTCATCTTTTCAATGGGAAAGAAGAAACTACATCAAAGCCCCGAAGAATGACATCTCACCTATGACAGTTGGAATATAATAGAATTCAAGGTAATATCATTCCAAGTAATGGTCGATGTTTGAAAATTATATATTTTGATTGTGTTTTGTTGGCTAATTATATAGTTGATGATCTTGAAGGTCGTGAAGGCATCACCGACCAGCTTCCAAAGGGACTAAATGTTATCCCAGAGAATTTAGTATGCTGCCCTACTATGAGCATCTACAAATTGTGTATTTGTTTGATACTATGCATATTGGAAAGAATGTAACAGAGACACTGTGAAAAATATTGGATGGAAGGCGTGACAAAGAAAAACTTGGCAAAATTTGTAGTGACAATCATGATTCCAATCATGCAATGAAAAATATCATTGAATCAAATAGCAATGGAGACTGGATTAATGCAAGTGTTCTTCTTTGGTTATTAATAGAGCAACAAAGTAATGCCATAAAAGAAGTGATCCGAAAAATTTGATTTCCTACAGGATTTGCTGTGGATATAAGCAATCTCATATCAAAGAAAAATGATTTTGGGTCAGGGATGAAAGCGCATGATTGACATACCTTCATCAAGGTAAGTCATAGTCTTTTGTATTTACAATATATTTGTGTAATTGCATTCAATTTTCATTATATGAAATGATCAGTTGACAATTGTTGTAGTATTTGCTACCCCTATCTCTCCTAGAGAACTTCGATAATAATATCAAACAAGTGATATATGATCTTGGAAAACACATGAGGTAAGTAGTGATATTTGTTCAATATATCAAACAATAATATCAAAAAAGTAATATATTGTAAAGTCTCGTATTTATATATTTTATGTCTTGAATCCCTTGTAGGTGGTTGTCATCTAAAGAAATTCATAAAGATATAAAATATTAGAAGAAAAGAATTTGTCGATTAATGTGTGAAATGCAAAAGTGTTTATCTCCAGCTTTTTTTAATGCACAAGAACACTACCTCATACACCAAGTTGAGGAGATTGAATTGTGTGGACCTGTACATGCTAGGTCAACGTGGATGGTTGAGAGACACTTGAAATTTTTGAAGGGTTTGGTACGACAAAGAGCACGTCCCGAGGGTTCTATGATTGAGAGATATATGGTATACCAGATGGTGGTGTATGTTACTCAATATCTTCCTAATCTTGCAGCAAAGACTCATATAGATTGCATTTGGGATCTCGACTCAATTAAAAAATTTGAAGGGGAGTACTTGGTGGGCAACGGTAGATTTAGGAAACTGAAAGGTAATAAATTATGAGATGTTATTGTAGTAAATTAATTCTTAATCTTCAAAATAAATCTGTTGTAAGTCATCTATTTACTTTTATACAGCTGCTAAAGAGTGAGATGCAATACATTTGTTTATTGCAAACAATCAAGATTGGATGACGACATGGATTGAACGATGTCAACATGATGGTTATAGATTAACATGGGAATCTGTGTCTTCATTGGTTACACAAGCTCATCGCAATGGAGATCCCAATGTTACACAAAAGGAAATAGATTTAGCATATGGTTTAAGAGATCACCAGGTACTTATAAATTTGTTAATTAATCAATCGTATATTTTTCAACTCGTGATGCAATAATTTATATATGTTTGACATTATTGCAGGTGAAACACTACAAGGCTATGTTTTGCAATGGTTATAAATTTTGCATCAAAAAGTTGTATGACACGAAGAGAACTTGTGATTCTGGGATAAGTGTAATGTTCCAGGTGACTAATATTTCATCTAGAAACCACTTACATTCTCGAGAGTTGCAAAGTTGATACTATGGTATTTTGGTTGATATACTTGACTGTGATTTCAATTCCTTCAAATTAGTTCTCTTTGTTGTGAAATGGTACAAACTACGACTCAATAAAAATGATCCTGATAGAACTGTTATTGAACATGACAATGGATTTCCAATTATTAATACAAGGTTGTTTGAGCCAGTTGGAGAAGAGCCCTATGTTCTTCTAAGCCAATGTGAGCAGGTATTTTACTCAGAGGTTTCACATAAACCAGGTTGGTCATTTGTTGTTAGACATGATCCAAGAGGAAGACCGATAAAGTATAATGTGATGGAAGAAGATACCAAGGAAGATGAAGAAGTGGAAGATGATGTAGAACCAAATCATGATCGAGAGCTAGTCAAAGAAGAATATGAAGAATAAGATGACGATGATGCTGCTACTGATGACGATGATGCTACTACTGATGAGGATGATGATGATGATGATGATTCTGATGGTGAAGATGATGATGACGACAACAATAGTGGTGGTGATGATGTCGTCGACGATGGCGATCTTGATGATGAGATGGATGAAGAAGAATATCAATGACATGAATGAAATGTACAATTATGCTAGATGATTGGCATGTTCTAACGATTTTTTTATATGTACTACTCTTATTCACCTTGTTTTATATGTCCTACTTATATATCTTTGATCTTTTGTTAAGAGAAATTTCATTCTAAAAGAGTATTTAATCTCTATATGCTTAAACAACCTCACTAGTTAAGACTATTCTCATTTGTAGTGGGCATGACAAGAATCAAATCACTTGAAAGACACCAATATTTAGACATGCACAAATTAGTGACGTGATTAAGCAAATTACCTTTATTTACAATTGCATGGTTATCTTTGGTTTGTCATTTTGTTTTGAGTGTCTCGTGATTTAAACCAAGACTTCGACTTAGCCAAAAAATGTGCAAGTCTACATTAGTATGTTTCTTTTTATTGTAATTATAATTAGTATGAATGAACAAAATAATGACAATGCAATATTTGTGATAATGCAATATTTGTCGAAATAGTGTCGATGACTTCGATCAATATGCCTATGTGTCAATGTGGTGTTGGCCCATGCATGTTGAAGATGTCACGCACAACAAGTAATCCTGGGCATCAATTTTGGGTTTGCCCAAATAGGAAAAAGGTCCGGATACGTAATTATATTTTATGTTTAAAAATAATGTGACAACTAATCATTTTATGAAGAATTGATGTACATTTGGTATTGTCAGGGAAATACTGGATGTCAATACTTTCGGTGGGTTGATCAAACCACATTTACATCTACCCCATCTACATCTATACCTGATGTAGGAAATGAGTGCAACTTGTGCGAGGCTCAAGAGGCAGCTAGTGCCGCCAAGATTACTTCAATGGCGAAAGCAAAAATCATATTTCTGTGATGCCTTCTTTGTGTAGTTTGTGCACTACTTTGTTGGGACCATATGTGTATGTGGTTAATAGAGGGCTATTGTAGATACTAAATTTTTTTTTAGAATTTCTAGTAGATACACATAAAGAACATGCACATAAACACAACAAATGAGAAACATAAATGTAGATATCACAATAGCTGAAAAACATAAATGTAGGCATCATAATCACAATTTTTTGGAGACACAACATAATTGAATGGTATACCCAGACAATGCAACACAACTATATATCACTCCTTTGGTTCCAAGTTTACACTGCGGTAAACAAAATCCATAAATAAAAAATAAATTTAGAGAGTGGAGAGTGAGAACGACCAAAGTAATACAGGTCCCTATATTATTTCGGTCATTATCACTCTCCTCTTGCGCTCTCTAAATTTATTCTTTATCTTTGGGTTTTGTTTACATAGTGTAGACATGGAACTGGAGGAGTAGTTGCATTGCATCATCTGGGTATACCACTCAATTATGTTGTGTTTCCAAAAAATTGTAACCATGATGCCTACATTTTTGTTTCTCAGTTGTTGTGTCCTAGGACCCCTTATGACCCTTTACGATCCCTAAGAATACATCTTAGAGATCTTAAAATGTCATAAAGGGTCATAAGAGGCTCCTATGAGGGGTCAGATGAGCTTCCACCTTCATGTGGTTGGCCCTGTTAAATAGAGAATGTTAAACTATTCTTGAAACAAAGAGAAGCTCAATAATTTAAGATCTCAATCTACGTACGACAAATATATATATCGATCCATCTCAATGGCTACCAAATCAACAGATCTCTGTCAAGAACCCAGCCGCAAAGAAACACCATAGACCGCACCGTGAACCCACTGTGAAGAGGCATTCAATGTCTCATAAGTCGCATCAAATGATCCACTTTTTGTAATCTAAGTCTCTCAGCTCGGTTCACCAAGAAGAAGACTTCTCCCATGTTATCACAGACACCATAGTGATCTACGAATCTCCAATGTGCAAGTTCTACACGCTCTCTCGACATCACACCTAACTCATTCAAAATTGTGGCAAAAATAGTAGATGATCCCAGCGATCCGTCACAACCTGATCTCAACAACAACGCAAAGAGTAGCTTGATTCTGTCTTCAAGCCAATCAATGCATAGTCTACTCAAACTCCAAGTCAAGTCACTGCTACACTCCATAGGAACAAAGCACATCAAATTCAGACCAAAGAAGTCAAGAAGTCACTCGAATCAGATCCAAATACAATCAGGTCCGCATATATCCCATGAACACATCAGGAAGAATGCATCTCTAATCGCCGCACTAGCTTCTTGTGTTGGAGTAGTCATTGTCACAAGTCTTGATTCAGTAGGATTCATTCCAAATCCAAGTCTCTAGACTTGACTCAATAATCCACGAGCCGCTACCGAATCTACTGCAAAGTTATCTCCGAATGATCCATAACCAAATCACGAGCAGGAACCAGATCTACAAGAACACCATTTTGAATCGACAAATATATATATTTTTTTTTAAAAACTAATTGTCATCGTAACTACGATGGCCTCACAACATCGATGATTATCTGTAGCAAACATCCGACATCCAGCCGTCGCATTAACAACATCGCTATCAAAAAAAAAATCATAAATGATGGATATTCGTCATAAATGTCCAACGCATATATGTTGCATGTACAACATAGTCGTCGCTACAAACCATAAATGACGGATATCCATCATAAACTTCCAACGGATATCCATTGCATTAATAGCATTTTCATCGATGAAAAAGTTACAAACGATGGATACCCGTCAGAATATTCTGACGGGTTGCCATCGTTTGTATTTGTTGCGATAGATAGGCATCCCAATTTTGACGGCCACAAATAGGTCTGACGATAGGTTCTCTATGTTGGCACCCTCTTTTTGCGACAACCATGGTTGTCTTAATTACGATGCCTAACAAAATCATCAATTTTTCTGACTGCAAAACTGCGACGCCAAGTGGTCTCGCTTAATCAATAGTATACTGTGTAAATTCAGATGTTCGGCCGTCGAAAAAAGGTCTCCGATGACTTCACAGTTGCCAAAGGAGCCCTAAGAAGCATCAAACATTTCAGATGAGATCCATGGAGCAATTTTTGAATAGCGAGCACTAGCTCCCAGTGCGACCTCATGAGAAGCAGTCAAGGATGAGATAGGAGATGATGAAACACACGTGGTGGTTACTATGGTGGTTCAAATGTACTAGTGAATTGCAGATCAAATAGCAATCTGCCACCCCACAACAAGATACCAACTAGGGCTTACAAGAAGGAACCGACTCTAACCTCGCTCTGATACCAAAGGCACACCCAACCACCAACCTCCTTGCAGAAATAACATTCATAAGAGACAACAACAAACAAGGAGAGAGAGAATGCAAATAATTCATTTATTATTCATCACAAACTTCATACATGTCGGGCTATGAGGCCTTCTCGGTTATGGCCATACAATCTTAGAATTCAATTACAAACATTCCTCATACATGTGAGGATATGCCAAACATTTAGATTCTATCTTCTTCTTCAACTAAAAACCCCCTCTAAGATCTACAACATACTAATATATTTTTACAAGAGACCACCGAAATAGGTCGACCTTAAGATCCAATTAGATCCATCATTGGAGGAAGGAATGACCGAGATCGAGATCCACATGCTTCCCAATGATCGATGCAATCATTAACTCCGCGACCAAAATTAAATGCACAAGTCAGCCTCAACAGAAATACAAAATAAACCACTCGGTGAGCAAGACTACCAAGCAACAGAAACTGACTCAGTGAACAACTGATCAACTCGGTGAACAAACCAAACCAACTCAATGAATGACAGAACCGAGCAACAACTAAGCCCCATTGGTGGAAATATGAATACTTCACTGAGAGATCGAAAGTAGGTATCGAGCACATCTAACAACTCTAACATGTTGTTTTGGTGATACATGATTTCCAAGAACCCAAGATGCTCTTGCATCAAATCCTATTTATTTTATAAATATTCCAATTAGCATTCTTGTGAATTTTTAACCTTAGCACCATGTTCTTCATCCCAATATTCTTTTATGGCCAATAATATCCTTCATTAATTTTTTTCACACCAAAATGTCCACTTAAAACTCCACTATGCTTCTACCTAATTAGATGAGGTATATGAAATTTATTTCCTTTAAACAACAATACTTCCAAGATAAATTTATCTAATCACAGAGTTCCATCTTCTTCTACTAGATTCTTACAAGCTTTCCAAGTTACTTTCAAATCAACATCATTTTCATGCATATCCTAATTCATTGATTGAAATCCATAATATTGACATACATTTTATTCAATAACAAACATCTTTTACTTAATCCATTAGTTACCCTATTAGATTGTTCATTTCTATGTTTCACCACAATGTATAACTTTGTGAGAATTCAAGCCACTTCATATGTTTATGCTTAAGCTTACCTTGGTTGTTGATAAATTGTAATATATGATATGTTTATAGCATAAACTCCTTGGGTAGAAAATATTTCTCCACCTCTTCAGTAGTTGTACAATAATATGTAATAATATTTTTTCTTTTAATTATTAAAATTCTCATAAAAATATGCTATGGATTTCCCCTCTTGACTTAACACATCTCTAAAATATCTCTCACTTACATCATAGTCAACACTTTTCCAAAACATGGAAGTGTTATCATTGGTTGTGTGATCATCTTCTTCTAAAAAATCTTCTCTATTGTAGGATCCCAAATTTTCCTACTTCCTTTCATTATTTTTGTACTAAAAATAATTCAATTTAAAAATAATTTTGTACCTCTTCTCCTAATAAATTTTCCTCTTCCTTCAAATTCTTGAGTGTAAGAATGCAATCAAGAAGTATTCAATTTTTGCCCCATCCACTAGTATTATTTTATTTTTTGCATTTAATTTTACCTCTAATTTCAAAGAAAATTAGACTAATATTACTAAACTAATATCATAAATTAGACTAATATTACTAAACTAATATCATATATTAGTAAACTAATATCATCTTGAATAGACATACATAAACCATTAACATACCTTGATACTTGTTAAACATCATTTTCTACATGTCCCACTCTTATAATTATTCAGTAAAATTATTTTGTGTAGTCTTTGATGGGTTTTTTCCTTAGTTTCAAATTCTATAACTCTTAAAATACACTCGAGTGATAATAAACAAAAGAATTTGGCTTTTACCTTTTTTACCATTTGATCCCATGATATAATCTTTTTCTTCCCTCTTCTTTGACAACCTACCTACAAGTTGATCCACCATAATTGTGCATGTCCTTGCAGATCTGTTGAGGGTGTATTTCACCTTCATGTCATTACTTTCTTCAAAATAAAAATACTTATCAATGTTTCAATATCCAATCCATAAGGGTTTTGAATTTCAGACTTCTGGATTGTAATTTAGGGGATCAATTCATGGTTTTTTATTTATTCTAATGATGGACTTTATAAATTTTTCTTCTCCTTGGTCCAATATTTCTTGGTTGGCTTCAAGGACTCTTCCTATAATTTACTTTTCTTCAATCTGATATACATCTTTAATGTATACTCATCTCTATGTTATTTTGATTGCTTCCAATCTAGTTGTCATTCCTTGCAACATCTTCATTTGGGTCTTCATGCCATTGTGCTCCTCTATGATCACTTCTTATTTGTGTCATCTTTGTGCAAGTTATGTGTAATTGCAAGTTTGGACACTCACTCTCCTTTATCCACAACAAAAATTTCAGAAATTTTCTTCTTGACACGCCCACAATCACTCAAAACTCCACTCTGATACCACATTTATAGTCGTGACAAGTGTATATCTTTTATCAATAGTATATTATCAATCAATGTATCTACCAATCTTTTGTGTCGCTTCTTCTGCAATGTTCGCCTTATTTTCTTTATCAACCAACCATACTCCTTTTTATTTATTTATTTATTAAGTACTCATCATGGGAAGTTGAAACAACTGTATTCATTGGTCTAATAGATTGGCATCATGTGTTATCATTCCATTGGTTGTATGTTCTCATGATCTTCTCATCATCTAATTGTTTGTTTGTTGCATTTTCCATCAACTTCAAATTTGGACAAGTTAGGAAGTTATCTTTGACAAATTGTACAATTCACAAACTCTCAAGCTAGCCCAAAATAAGACGACATTTAGATAATTTCTTCATCGATGAATTGCTTCAATGATGACTTCTCGACAAATTGATTGACTCAAAAACCTAGCAAAATGTCAAAACATTGTAACTTGATCACTATTTTTTAAAATTTAAACCATTGACACCATTTAAGCTCTTTCACTAAATGAAATCCACTTAGGTAAAATTCTATCAAAATTCTTTTCAACAACTCACCAAAAATTGAACATAGAACAAAGCAAAGTAATAAACAAAACATAAATATTTTGGGGCACATAAGATTACTTTGGAACCATATGCTTCTAGATTGTTTTATTCTTTCTCTTCTCACTCATCTAGTTCCTAGGTTTTAAAAATTCTTGATTTGCTAAAATTGTAGCATCTCTCTTATCTTACTTTCATATTCTAATGATAAATCATGGTGGTCCAAAATCTTAGAAATAAAAATATACAGATGGTAAAATCCAAAAAAAAATATCTACTGAAAATCAATATAAATTATGAAAATTAGATGATATTTATTACAACAAAGCATTTGAATATATGATTTTATGAAGGATTTATGTTTAGAAGTGTGAAGAAATAACTTTTATAATATTATAAAATTTATAAAATCATTACTCAAATATATCTTTATTATATGTCAAACCAAAATATAGACAGTAAAATATATAAGATAGTGACAATTCATATAAAAATTGTTTAAGATATTTAAATTATTTGACAATGTATAATAATAATCTTCTCAAGAAAAACCTATTCAAATAAATAATAAATAAAAATATTTTTTCTCCCATAATATAATGTTTAAACATCTTTTCGTAATAGCGTGTTTCATTAACTAACCATAATATACAATCATATGAAAGGAGAACTAGAAAAATTATAATACCAATTCTTTACCAATATTAATTGTAATAATATTAAACAGATTTTAAAATCAATTATAAGTTATTTGACTAAATCATTCATAAATTTTATAATGATGAAAGATGTTAAATATTCTATTGAATCAAAATAATAATGCACTGCTTCTATAAAAATAAATGCATGCATTTTTTTAACTTCCCAATCTCATGAACTTCAATTTTCTCTGCATGCCAGATTCATGACGTTAAAATTCTGTAGATCATTATTTCTGTCTCACAATTTAGGGCAGATTGAATTCAATCAAACATATCATTCCAATTATAATCTGGCTCAGAAGCAATTCTCGGCCCTACGTTGAGATAAGTTCATGCAATGATAAGATGTACAGCGAAATGCATGTTAAACATCAACAACAGAGAATTGTCACATCTGTGTGAAATTGATTGAAAGCACTTGATCATTCACATGTCAACAGCACTGATTAAAGCAATGTTGATGTGAATTTTAAGCAATCTCGTCACCCAACAAGACCATATCGTACAAAAATAATCCATTGCCAAATCTGTAAAAATTCTATATTTATTGAAAAAGTCTGTGTCACGGACCTAAATCTGGTTCTGCACATTTTGAACAAGGGCTGCAGGGCAGCTAAGTTCCTGCCAAAGACTGGAAGAAGAGCTTTGGTTCAAGTGCTCTGCTTTTGGGTCAATGTTCGGAATAGCAACTGCAATTTCACCTGTTGTTTGGTAAAAGAACGCATCATCTTCTAGCCTTGCAACTGCCACAAACTCTTCATTAGCAGGGCCCTGCAAAATTTAGTCATATTGGGTCAAGTGTCAAGAATGTGCAATTCATACTAGTAACTTGACCAAATCTGACTTGAGAAGACTACAAAAAAACTTTGGAATGCATTCCCAGTTGTCCTTATTGCTTATTATCAAAAGAGGAATTAACAATGGTATGAAAATGTAGTAAAATGATTTTATTGCGAGCAATATTTTTGCGATAGAATAAATCTGAAAATATATGTGAGTTTTCTTTATTCAAACTTTCATATGCAGATTTGTCTAGGTAATTCACAAATATTGACACAATTTCACAAATACTGACACAATGAAAACAATCTAATGGAGTTTGCATTCTGTGCTGGCATATCATATATTCATATGATATGAGCTCTTTTGAGTTATTTTATAGTTCCTAAACTATTGCAACAATCAGAAAACCAATCTACATTTTCAACATCGCTAACAAACATGATTCTCGAAGAACCAACTTGTGATATAAAATGACACTGCTTTTGGCATTGAAATATGTCTGATGGATGGGTGTACAAAGCACGTCTGTGAAGGTGGCACGATAAAATTTAGGAATTCGTGTGAAAGTTGCTCCTTCTCAGGACACCATGAGGCATTAAGGAGCAACTTTGGACAATTCTTCTCTTCCACAATGTGTTTCATAAAAAGTATCCCTCCTAAGTATAATATAAGGCATATGTGCATTAAAATGGATCCAAGTACTACATAGCAGAGCGTACATTTAATTTTCCAATCATGACCCAGGAAAACCATTCAAAGATTATGCAAAGATTTGAAATTTGATAAATGGTTTGTGGCAGACAGGAACTCTCTGAATTGTCATTGAAATCACCACATGGAATATAATACATATACATCGCCAATTTGTTTCCAAGTTGCTTGTTAGTTGTGATTCTTTTGATTGCCATGTCCATGTCATGTCTGAGTCATGTTAATTTGTCTATTATTCATTGTAAACAACATGCCGACCTATATCTGAAATCTTAAAATGGAAAATTAAAATGTCAAGAGTATAATCTTATTTAAAAGAAATACCCGGAACATTTGTGGCACCTGTACTAGCTAATATAATAAACATTTGTTTCAGCAAAGAGGGACTCGATCAATATCTATTTAAAGGCAGGCCGCCCACCTGATCACAAAAAGAACACGAAGAACAAGTAGTACAGTGACTAAAAAAAATAACCTGTAGGGTGTGTAAATCTAATATAAGATAAATTCCTGTAAAATAATGCATTTGAAAGAATGAAAACAAAAAATCTTTAATGTGTGTTGATGATGTAGACAGAAAATATATGCTGTGAACCAAACACTTTCTGAGAAGAGGGAATTTGCAAGTCGTGTAGTGTAAGACAACTGACCAAATAGACACAATGGTATTTAGAACCCATCAAATCAAATAAGTTAATCTGTTTAATTAAGACAATAATACATCTTCTAGAGACTAAATCCTCCTAAAGCAATGCAAAGCTAAGCTACGTACCTTAGAGACAGGGCCTGTCACATTAAACCTAGTGCATCTATAATTCATATCACCCACAGAGTTGTAAGATATGCATTTAAACCCAGTTGCATGTCACTATCTTTGGCAAAAATATCATGAACCAGGCAACTACCCTGTGAACAAGCCCTATTAGAGCCTACTGCTAAATATAGAAAACCCAATATGCTTGAAACAATTATGCTTCATCTCCCCATTTTCGACAATTCCCTACGTTAAAACTTTCAGATAGAAAAAATGAAAATCCAGGAAATTAAGAAAGTTTATCAAATGATAAAAAGGTAAATAGAACCCAAAATCAGCTTGCCTGCAATTAGAATGATGGTATATCCATGTCTCGTCAGATCAATTAGATTTGATAGAAACTAAATTCACCAACTATTTTCTTGCGTCCATGCAATTCATTAAAAAGGGGCATACCAACAAAATGGTCATTACCAAAATAGCTAAAAGATGATTAGGCATCAAATTATTCTCTCTAAATCGTGTATTCAGTTGTAACACATGTGAGCATGTAGAGAAAGCTTCCTGCAAATCTTTTATCTGTTCCTGTATTTTTTATGCGCTATCGGGCAAAACAAATCTAATTTTCCCTATCAAAATTGAGCTTCCCTAAAGAAAAGAGGAATAGGTGAGTCTTTAATCTTCGATCCCACATGTTCACTGATTGCTTGTTCGAACCATCCACATGTTGCCTATACATCCTTGCATGCGAACTATCAATATGTGTAGTTGTCAACACACAAATACCTAGATTGCTGCTCACACCCTCTGCAGAACGGCAGGTCCAAGACATCAACTATCGAACCCTACCTCAAAATATGGTCGTTCTCTTGCATAGAAATGTGGGAGCCCTCCCCTCTGCCCAACCAAATTCTGCCAGCAACCACAATGCACTAGCGATGCTTAATGAGCGATCATCTTCTGCCCACAATTGTTGAGGAACATTAAGGAAAATTGTAACATGAGGGAAATGAATAATTGTCATTGGATGCATTTGGAAGTATTAATCACTGTTTAACTAATAACCCTCCGCAAGAGTTTCCTGCCATGCATGGCAGGAACTAAATAGTGCACATACCTCACCAAAATGGCAAGATGCATTTGTCATGTTACTCTCCAAGATGTTTGATTTGACACATCACAAAGCTGGTGTTTTTGTTTTTAAGCTCAAGGAATTGATCATGAAGTTTTACCTCCACCTTTTAATTCATGATAATCACCCACATTCACCATTATTTTGAAACAATTCTTATGTGGTATAAAATAAAATTTGAACAAAGAGTGTTTTTATAAATTGTATAAAAGCAATAAAAAATTAATGAAAATACACACAACAAAAAGATTGATGAGCAGCCTACAGCTACAAAAAAAAAAGTAATACATCATTAAACAACAGGACAAAGAACTTATAATAGAGCCCATAAGAATACGAGGCTCATAGAAACATAAGATAGTAATAATTACAGCTATAAGGGCTCATTAGAGCATGAGCAAGTTTATACTCGTTAAAAGAAAGCAACATATAGCAATGGCTGGAAAATACATCAGCCAATACCACTCATTAATGCATCCAGACTTTCATTTTCCTGCCTTCTAGAATAAAATAGAGCCACCGCTGCCTGGAAGTGAGACTTTTTGTTGAGGACGAAGATCATCTGTCTGTACTCTGCCAAACTAATATCCTTACAGCTGTGGTCGCCATTTGTTGTGATTTGTAGAGAAGAATATCTATTTTTCTTGTGGAGATAGGCATACCTACCCTTCTCCCACCTTGACCATCTAAAAGAAGGCATTTTCTATCTCTGCCATGCTCCATAAAATCACCAATTTGGAAGAGCAAGAATATCATTTTTTCTACCATGAGCACTTGTCATTTTTGCCTCAAAATTGTTGAATTGAATTTGTATCTCTCAAAGGGGCATGTAGGTCAGGAAAGGCCTGAATAAAAAGAGTAAGATGGGGGGAGAGATTTACACATATGATCATGGATTCCTAGTGAATTGTATTTAAAAGGTATGAGAAAAGGTTGGTAGGCAGCAAAATTTCCAAATATTTTTCAAAATAACATGCTTGAAAGTCTGTGATATGATATTGGACAGCCCAACCAACACAACTTTCCATGTCCAAGGAGGAGAGAAAAGAGAAGAGAGGTTGGTAAAAGGTATTTCCACAAATGTTGAGCATGAGAATAGTACCAGAAAGCATGCTTGATGGTTTCATTTTTACCGCAGAAAGGACATGAAGGAGCAGGGGAGATTAAATAGAGATGATCACCAATGGAGACTTTGACACGAAGTATCTTCTAGGTTGTCAATTGGGCTTGAGCTTCAGCCTTAGAAGACCAAATAAGAGCACTTAATTTGTTCCATTTTGTACAACTAAGCCTACAATGCCATTTATAATTAAGATGGGCTAAGAGGGGTCAAGTTGGAAGGATTTTTCTATAGACTGATTTAAGAGGGAAGGCTCATATGAAAGTTTCAATTATTAGGCCATTTCCAATCTGTAAGAAATTTAGCATAGTAAGGTGTTGACAACAGATCAAATAGTTCAAGAGGGACAAGTCTTTGTATTTGAAGGAGAGGAGGTTTATTTGTAGGGGATAACTTATATTGTATCTTGAGTTGCTGCCTTGTTTCCCAATTGAATCCAACCTGATCCTAGAGGTCCAGAAAAACTTGAATGCCTTTGTTAAAGAAATGTTTACCTTTAAGGCATTTATTCAAAGCAAGTGGGGCATTGTCAAGATGAACAAGATGGCTTCACCAAATAGAGGAAGATGCAAAGCTTAGGCCATTACTCAAAGATTGATCATACTAGGATAATTTTTTAGAATTTATCTACCAAGTTTTCCAATTGGAATTGAAGCATGGTGAACCATTTGTTTTGAAGTAAGGAGCAAGTAAAAGCTTATCCATCCAATTCACTAAATTCCAAGATTTGTCACATGAAGTAGTTTGAATACAATGGAAAACCAAATGTTTCCATAGAGCATCATCGTCAAAGGCCCTAACAATCCATTTGGTAGTTAGACAAATACCTTGGGCGTAGGGGTTAATAATTCATAAACCTCCTTTATTTTTTGGTTGAATACAATGAGTCCATGTTGTAGTAGGTTGGCCTTTTTTGTTTCCCCACTTCGCCCAAAGGAAATTACTATTAGGAATAACAGTCCACCAATACAACTGGGAAGGGGGTGAATCAGTTGTATGCCAGATTATTAAACTTTAAACTTTGAATAGTAGCTATACCAAATCCAATCAACACAATGAATGCCAACACAATAACACAATATTTTGTTGTCGAGGAAACCCTATTAAAGGTAAAACCTCGGTGAGAATTAACACCCACTAATGATGTACTAAGAGTATAGTATTCTTGTTAGAAGATCTAGCCCTGTTAGGAGCTAATTAAAACATTACTGTACACAGTCCTTGTTAGAGGACGGACCCTGCTAGGAGTCAAGAAAAGAAGGGTAGGCTCACTTCCCAAAGAAGGTTATGTCCACCTTCAAAACTCATTGTTCGCAACACAAGTGTATATGAAGAAATACACAATCTTTCAAACTATCCGATAGCAACTGTCTTTGCTTGATCAGTTCCAATGAAGTATACAATTATCCTCTACTCTACATCCAGCAAACTCAAGCTCATAGCTTCCACAATCCTCTATTACATATAATCTTCCATATCAATTTTCAAAAGAAAAGATTTTACATATATACCCTATTACAAAATAAATAATCAAGTCGGCCAATTAGGCTTTCCTATTACAAATAATTACATAACTCCTTGCTAAGATACACATGGTATCTAGAACAAGTATACAACAATTACATTACAACAATTAAGGACTGACATCCTTAATTCATGTTCTCCATCCATAATACACGCTTCCAAATAGGTCATCTCCAAAACATACGCCACAAATGACATCATCCAGCTTTTCGTACCTTGCGCAAACCATTGAACATTCTTCAGTACACTGTTTGTCATCCCTTAAGCTCACATACACTGAATCTTCATTGCCTGTAAGATATTCCCAAAACTCAAAGACTAACTCTGTCAACTTCCATTGTCACTGTCTAGTAACCAGTCTTCACCAAATCTTTTGTAACTCAACCAATATGTAATATTACATCATGTGATCTTAGATATAAGATCACAACACCTTTTTGTACACACAACTAACTTCGCACGTTTTGAAATATCCGTACAGTATCTGTACATTGTAATAACCAGCTTGTTCTCTTCACAGAAACATACGTTAACTTCAGTGACAAAACATGAATGACAACAGCAGTAAATCCATCATCACTCAATGTAGTGATTAAACATATTAAATGTATCAACAATCTTCGGGCAATGCATTAGCAATATCCAACAATCTCCCCCTTTGGCATTGATGGCAACATATGGGAAAATCCATCAACCCAAAAGTATTCTCTCAATACCTTTGCCACATAGTCTCTTTCCCAATGCATAGTCTCTTACCTGTAGGATTTTCACATAGTCTCTTTCCCCCTTTGACAACAATGGAAAAGGGTGCCATAAGTCATCAACTATCTTCAACAACCGTCTTCAACATTCACTCCTCCTAAGGATTAGATCCCTACCCCAAGTCCAAAATATGATAAGGCTCTGAAAACCTCTGGACTGATGCATCCCTTCATCATTTAATTCACACTAGGAGGGGCCTAAACCCCAAGCATACCTCTGAGATAGTCAAAGGTATCTTAAATTGGAAATGGCTTTGTAAAGATGTCTGATATATGTTCTTTTGTGCTGATGTATTCTAATCTTATTTCCTTCTCTGTCACCTTGTCTCTCAAGAAGTGATACTTAATAGAAATATGCTTAGTTTTAGAGTGCATCACAAGATTCTTTGACATATTTACTGTACTGGTGTTATCACAATAGATAACCACTGGTTCATCAAAAATTTTGATTAAGTAAAAATAAGATTTGAAAGGTCCCGAAACCTTATACAAAAGCATCAAAAGATAGAGTAGTGAAAGTCCATAATACAACTATGGTGGCCCACCAAACAAACCAAAGGATCAAACCAAGGATCCTACTAGTAATAAAAAATAACCAAAGCAGTCGCAACAAAGGGTGATCGAGATTTGCATTTTTGCCCATCCTTGTGTGAATGTAAGTTCATATCAAAAGGAGTGGATGATTTAGATTTCTTTCCCTTAATTGTTGTCCATCCATCCTCCACCTTACCAAAAGCCTTCTGCCAAAGCAAAGAAGAGCTCGAAGAGCCCACTAAAGGGTAGGTCACATCAAAAACCGCTAAAGGGATAGAAATAGCACCACGACCATTCCCCAAAACCCTCCTAGGAGAATCATGGATTATAGTATGCATAACTCCAGTAGCCAAGACTACACTAGAGCCAGAGACAACATCAAGACCATCCAAACCAAAGACAACACCGTGAGCAACAAAACCTACATCCGTAGAATACAAAACCGTTGAACTAGGGACAACATCAACAATCTATTCAGGGACAACAACAGTTAAAACCAAGGCCTCATCAGAGACATCATCAGTAGCTTCAAAGACAACATCAAAAGCAACAACAAAATTTCTAGCCAAAGCATGATCAGTCTGAAGAGGGCAAGCATATGATCCCCGTCCTTAGATACTTTACGAACCCTATAATGGTGTTCAAAAGCCCCCGCCCACCAAGTAGGTGATTTCTTCAATTTAGCCTTGTCAGATAGACACCGTGCAACAAGATGGCCAGTCTTGTGGCATTTCCTACACCTGAAAGGGATACCCTCATAATCAAGATTCTGAGTCCAACATCCAAAAGAAGAAGCCAAAGTGATCTTCTCAGGAAGACCCCTGGAAACATCAACCTCCACAAGAATACGAGCATATGTCGTCTTAAAAATTTTAGAGGAGTCAAAATCCACCATTTTGAAATCCCCCATAGCCTCTCCCATAGCTTCCAAAATAGAATCCAGCCAAAGATGAAAGGGAAGATTCGACAGTCTTACCCATAAGGGTATTTTATTAAAGGACTCTGAAAGAGGGTCAAACCTCTGATACCAGGGTTTGGCCATCAGGGGGAAATGCTCCTCCATAGTGAAACAACTATCAAAAGTTATTCCAATGTCTTTTAGAATTTGTTTCATCCAAAAAATTTGCATGCAGTTAATAGCAGCAGCAACATACTCTGATTCTGCAGTAGATTGAGCTATACAATCTTGCTTTTTACTTAGCCATGAAACCAATTTTTTCCCAAGGAAAAATGCGCATCCACTAGTACTTTTCCTGTCATCAATATTTCATGCCCAATCAGCATCAGTATAATCATGTACTTCAAAATTATCATTTCTATCATACCATTGTAATACCCCAAAAATGGGCTATAGGTTCATTAACCTCCTATATTTTATATCAAATGAAATCGACATCGAAGTCCTAACCTAAGGCACATCTGCACATTATCGAATTTAATTGATTATCCTAAATTCTGCATCGGGGAATATTCCATATTCCTAATTATCTTAATTATCTTTGATTTAATGATTATTTGGCGATAAATCTTATTTATCCTAAAGTTTGATTAATTGAATATTCTGAATATTTAATTAATTAGATTTAATACTGCCACTTAATTATTTAATTGAATTTAATTATATTTATTCCTAATTATTATTATTTAAATTTGACAATAAATCAAAATTCCTATCATTAATTGATTAAATTCTTATTTAATTAATTAAAGCAAGTTGTCATATTTAATGATATTATTTTGGAATAAAATTTTGAGTTAATAATTGATTAACCCATAAATCAATTGTTTTATTTTCTAAAATCAGTTAAAGTTGAGGATAAATCACTTTATTTATTTATTTAATTCATATTAATTATGCACATCCAAAAAAATAGTTACAACTATAAATCAAAAAATCAATTCAAGTTGTTTTAAAAATAAACTCAACTCTCTTTGGAGTTGAAAGCTAATCTCAACTTCTGATTTAAATCAAAAAGTTGTTTTTGCATGGTTTATTGTGAGTTAACTATCTTTAATTCCTTGTTGACTCAAAAATCAACTGAGTGATTTATGGCTTTTTCCATGCATCCCCAAAGCCCTGAATTTCTATAAAATCAAGGCTCGGCTCTTCACAAATCATCTCATAATTTTGCAAACTTATGCTAGCGAATTGGTATATGAAGAATTGAAGCTTCTTTGCGAATCAACAACTTTTGTGAGATCATTCATATTTTAGTGTATCATTGTTAGATTATTTGTATAGCATATCATTTTTTCATATAGATTAGATTTCATATCAGATTTTTCATATTATTGCATAGAAAACCCCAAAATATAGATTAATTTGCATTCATTACTTCATTGCTATCTTGCATTCAAATCTTTCGTTTAGGTGTTGTCAAGGTCACTGATCTCGATCCAATCTGAGAATACATACTCGCATCTATTAGAAGACAGTAAATCGCCTGGTTAGTTTAGTTTTCATTTCATTGCACAATTTCAATTTTTGCTAACCTTTAATGTTTTACTAAAGTGTTGTGTCTACAGACAGGTACAAAATTCACACACAACCATAGGCCATATTCAAGTGTCTCTTTCAGATATCTAAATATCATTTTCATAGCAGCTAGGTGTGTCTCTTTAGGTTATGTCTTATATCTAGCCTCAATTCCAATAGCATTAGCAATATCTGGTCTGGTGTGATTCAGATATTGTAATCCTCCAACCATTGATCTTTAATTGGTCTGAAAAACACACTTTGTCTCATCATTACTTGATAGTTTATGATCAATCACCATGGGTGTACCAATTGGTTTACAGTCTTCTATTCCAAACTTCTTTAACATTTGTTTAAGATACTTAGTTTGAGAAATAAAAATGTCAATCTTGTTCTGATTTATTTGCAGTCCTAGAAATAATTTCATTTCACCTATCATGGACATCTGAAATTCATTTTCCATCTCTTTAGAAAATTTCTCACACAATTCATCATTGCCTCCAAAGATAATATCATCAACAAAAAATTCTATTATCAAAACTCCATCTTCACTAGTTCTTAAAAATAAGTTAGTGTCAACATTACCTTTTATGAACCCAAGGCGAAGTAAGTATTTGTCTAACCTTGCATACCAAGCCCTTGGAGCTTGCTTCGGTCCATATAGTGCCTTCTTCAACTTGCATACCATGTCTTTATCTTCAAATAGAGGAAATCCACCAGGTTGTCCTATGTACACTTCTTCTTCTAGATCCCCATTCAAGAATGCAGATTTCACATCCATTTGATATACTTTGAAGTTTTTATGTACAGCATAAGTCAAGAATAATCTCATAGCTTCTATCCTAGCAACAGGAGCAAATGTCTCTTCAAAATCTATGTCTTCTTGTTGTGAATAACCTTTACATACCAATCATGCTTTGTTTCTTACAACAACCCCTTCTTCATTCATTTTGTTTCTAAAAACCCACTTAGTTCCTATTACATTTTTATTTTTAGGTCTAGGAACCAATTCCCAAGTATTATTTTTCTTTATCTAATCTAACTCTTCCTTCATAGCATTTATCCAAGATACATCTCTACATGCTTCATTTGTAGTCTTTGGTTTAACTTGAGAAATCAAACAAATTTCTTCTCTAGCCTTTGATCTAGTCATTACTCCTTAATTTGTATTACCAATAATTTGTTTTTTAGGATGATTTATATTTACATACCTCGGAGTCTTAGGAATCTCAGTAGCTTCATTTGTATCATCATCACAAGTCTCATTTTCACATTCAGTTTCAACAAGTTCTTCTTCAGTAGTAGTAGCCTCCTTGATCTTTGTATTCTGATTACAATCATACATCCTCTCTTGTATCTGAAACCTTTCATCTATCTTCACATTGTTACTTTCAATCATCTTTATTAATCTTAGATTAAAACATTTGTAAGCCTTACTCTTAGTGGAATAACCAAGGAAAATTCCTTCATCACTTCTAGCATCAAATTTCCCTATCTCATCATCTCTCTTGATATAGCATTTACTACCAAATATTTTAAAATATTTTACAGTAGGAGTATGATCAAACCATAATTCATAGGGAGTCTTACTTGTACCTTTTCTAATTTGAATTTTGTTCAATGTGTACACCTCTGTCCCAACAACTTCTCTCCAATGCACATGAGATATATTTCCTTCAAGCAACATTGTTCTAGAAGAATCCAGTATTGTTCTATTCCTTTGCTCTGCTATCTCATTCTACTGTGGAGTCCTAGGAGCAGATGTTTGTCTTTGTATTCCATGCTCTTTGCAATATGAATTGAATAAATTTGAAGTAAACTCTCCATCTCTGTCTGACCTTAAACATTTTATCTTTAAGCCTGATTCATTTTTTACTTTTTCTTTAAACATCTTGAATTTGTCAAATGCTTCTGATTTCTCTTTTAAGTAAGTGACCCACATCATTCTAGAAAAGTCATCAACAAAAAGTATAAAATACCTTTCACCATAGTATGATCTTGTCCTTGTAGGTCCACATACTGTATGTACCAGATCCAACTTTCCTTTTGTTGTATATGATTTGCTTTTATAACTGCTTCTAGTCTGCTTTCCCATAACACATTCTCTGCATACAGTGTTAGATGGTTTCACAATCTTCGGTAGATCTCTTACTGCATTAGTCAAACTTGCCTTCACAATGTTATCAAAATTAACATGACAAAATCTTATGTGTCATAAACAACTGTCATCTACCTTCACAATAAAACAAGAAGCTCCAGATGTATTTAACTCAAATACATTACCTCTAAATTTAGTACCGATTGTAATCATGTTTCCTGTCTTACCTCTAATAAAACATTTCCCATCAAAGAACTTTAATTGAAATCCCTTATCCATCAGTTGTCCAACAATCAATAAGTTATGCTTAAGTCCATCAACAAGCAATACATACGCAGTATTAGTCTTTCCATCCAAAGTAATAGATCCTACTCCTATGATAGGTTTAGGAACAGTCTCTGAATCTTACAACACCACCATCATACTTCATTAATTTAACAAACTTGTTTTTGTCTCCATTCATATGATGTGAGGAACCATTGTCTATAATCCATTCAGATTTCTTATCAACATGTGATACTAAAGCTTTTTCCTCATGCATTGGTTGTTCATCTTTAATAGCAATAAATCCAATCTCCTCATAATCCAAATAATCATCATCAAAAATACCTTCACTAGCATAATAACATTTCTTATTCTTTGAATATTTAGACTTGAAAAACTTAGGTTTGTGCTTAGGAACTCTTGTAGGACATCTAGATGCAAAGTGACCTATCTTATTGTGTGAAAAACATTTCAAAGGTAACTTTCTTTCAAATTTACCCTTACCTCTCTTTTCTCTTCTAGCGATCAATGCAACAAGTTCATCTAGCTTTCTTTCCTCTGCTTGTATCAGTTCCTATTCTTCAACATACTCACCGAGCTCATCTTTTATTTTCTCACTGCTAGTGCTCGGAAGTGCTTTTTTTATCTTCTTATGTGTAGATGCTTTAAATGTTGTTTCAACTTTAGGTACAGAATCTCCCATGTCTGCAGCTTCAAAGGTAGTTAGCTTTGCAATCAACATTTCTCTACTAAAGTTCAGAGTCAAAGTTATGATTTCTTCTATAGCCTAAGTTTTGGTCATGTAAATAGGTGTCAAAGATATAAGAATCTTCGAAATGACTTCTTCCTCTTCAAAAGTGCCTCCAAAATTTATGATTCCAATCACAACCTCTGTAACTCATTGTACATAAGCCCTAACACTTTCATCTTCCTTCATTTGTAGCTTCTCCATCCTTGTTTTCCAGTTCTGTAACTTCACTCGCTTGGTAAACTTGTCTCCATATAATGCTTCTAATCTTGTTCAAATCTTGTGTGCAGAATCCAGATCTTTTACCTCACTAAATTCTCCTTCAGAGAGTGCACTGATCAATGCTTCCCTTGCGACCATGTTATATGAAAATATCTTCTTCTCATCATCAGTAACCTTTTCCAATTAATCCTCAACTTTCATAGCCACCTGATTCTTTTTAATCAACCAGTAGTCAATGCTCAAACACAACAAATGAGTTCGCATCTTGTTCTTCCAACTGTCAAAGTTTATAGGATCAAATTTTGGACTATCCTTTCTATAGAACGCCATCTCCAAGATCACCTCAAGTTGTTAAGCTTTCTCTCTAAGGACCAGTAACTCTAATACCAATTGTTAAGAAGAACAGTCCACCAATACAACTAAGAGGGGGGGTGAATTAATTGTATGTCAGATTATTAAACTTTAAACTTTGAATAGTGGATATACCAAATCCAATGAACACAATGAATGCCAACACAATAACACAATATTTTGTTGTCAAGGAAACCGTGTTAAAGGTAAAACCCCAGTGGGAATTAACACCCACTAATGATGTATAGAGAGTATAGTATCCTTGTTAGAAGATCTAGCAATGTTAGGAGTTGATTAAAACATTACAGTACACAATCCTTGTTAGAGGACGGACCATGTTAGGAGTCAAGAAAAGAAGGGTAGGCTCACTACCCAAAGAAGGTTATGTCCACCTTCAGAACTCACTATTCGCAACACAAGTGTATATGAAGAAATGCACAATCTTTTGAACTATCCGATAGCAATTGTCTTTGCTTGATCAGTTCCAATGAAGTATACAATTATCCTCTACTCTATATCCAACAGACTCAATCTTGCAGCTTCCACAATCCTCTATTACATGTAATTTTCCATATCAATTTTCAAAAAAAAAGATCTTACATATATACCCTATTACAAAATAAATAATCAGGTCGGCCAATTAAGCTTTCCTATTACAGATAATTACATAACTCCTAGCTAAGATACACATGCTATCTAGAACAAGTATACAACAATTACATTACAACAATTAAGGATTGACATCCTTAATTCATGTTTATCATTCATAATACACACTACATCTCTGAAGTCGGCTTCCAAATAGGTCATCTCCAGAACATACGCCACAGATGACATCATCCAATTTTCCGTACCTTGTGCAAACCATCGAACATTCTTCAGTACCCTGTCTATCATCCCTTAAGCTCGCAAACAATGAATCTTCGTCGCCTGTAAGATATTCCCGAAACTCAAAGACTAACTCTGTCAACTTCCACTGTCACTATCCAGTAACCAGTCTTCACCAAATCTTATGTAACTCAGCCAATATGCAATATTACATCATGCAGTCTTAGATATAAGATTACAACACCTTCTTGTACACAGAACTGGCTTCGCATGTTCGGAAACATCTGTACAGTATTCGTACACTGTAATAACCAACATGTTCTCTTCACATAAACATATGTTGACATTAGTGACAAAACACGAATGGCAACAATAGTAAATCCAACATTAGTCAACGTAGTGATTAAACATATTAAATGTATCAACAATCTCCCCAATGCATTAGCAATATCCAACAATTACAAATTAGTTGAGTCAACTAATTATAATAAGCTTTTGAAGGTAGCCAACAAGATGAAATATACACATGGCTATCAATAATGATTGTATTAGCAATTTGAATTCTACCATCCATGGAGAAAAAATATATTGGTCCAATTCAAGAGTTTTCCTTCAATTTTAACTAAGAACCACTTTAACATTTTTATAACTGAAACTCCAATTCCAAAAGGAATCCCAAGGTACCTAGTAATAACTCCATGCTTAACTTCTCTCCACTCACATGGGATCCAAGGTGGATGAGGGTTGGGCCGTGTCATGATAAATTCAGTTTTGTGCATGGCTAATTTAGAACCTGAAATTGCACAAGACAACTCCAAAATGTCAAGCGCAAGGGCCACTTCTTGTGTTGAGTTTTGTATGAAAAGCATATTGTCATCAACAAAGTGAGAGTTGAAAGCAGTCACACCTCTAGGAAGCTTGATACCATGAATAATTTTATTGTTGAGTGCATGTTGAAAGAGATATCTAAGTGCATCGGCAACAAGAACATACAAGAAGGGTGGGAGAAGACAACCTTGGTATATAGATTTTTGCAGGGAAAATGATGAAGAGAGCACACAATTAACAACCACTATGGCATTAGTAGCCATGAAAAGCATTTTGATTTGATCACAAGTTTTGGGACCAAACCCAAGCCAGTTTAGCATTTTAAGAATAAAGGGCCACCGAATGCGATCATAGGCCTCGTCAAAGTCCAATTTGATAATTTATGCATCTTGGGTTGTCTGTTGAGCCCATTCAGTAGTCTCCCAAGAAAGAACAAGATTATCTAAAATGAAAATGAGTTAGAAAAGGGATTTTCCTTCTTTTTGGACATGGGAAGAGAAATTAATAGTTGAAAAGCCAATTATTACAATGTTAGTTTAATAGTGGAAATCTAGAATGAAATTTAGAAAGGCATGTTCTAAATCCATTGGGTAAAAATAACAATCAAAGATGTGGGAACCTAATTGTAATGATATACACAATAATCAATAAAGGGAAGATACACCAAAAAGGAAAAGTAAGACAATCAAGACAATAACATAAATAGACTAACCAAAATTTTCCTAAATTTATTAAACAAAATTGACACAAAATTATTTAACTAGTGGGAAGAACTAGGAACCAACACTTCTCAAACTTTGAGTTAGCATCCCATGAATGAATATATATATATATATATATATAGAGAGAGAGAGAGAGAGAGAGAGAGAGAGAGAGAGAGAGAGCAAAAAAAAAAAGGCTTCTAACCACTAAAGATGCCAAAAAAAATTAAAGCATCTATCATGAAGTGTAGAGCATTTTTACTTAACTCTATAACATAAGTAACAGATTTCTCTTATGCTTAAGAATATTAATTGAAAATTGAATCAAACCCATATCCCCCACAGGTTCCCTAACATTGTTACTTTAACAACACTATCTAATTTATTGATCATTCACTAAAGTGAACTACACTACTCTATGTTCCATTTAAAGTTTCCAAATAAAGGTTCCTAAATCAATTCCTTTGTAGAAATCATTCATCTAATCTTTACTAGCTAAATTATCATTTTACTTATTGAAAACATAACCATTCATTGTCTTACAACTTCATTTACTAATCTACTATTTCATAGTTCATTACTTTGATCATTAACCATACATTATCATTTCGTTTGAAATATTAACACATTTTAGATCTAGTTCATACATTAAAAAATTCAACATAAGGGAGTAACATGAGCAAGCAATGTAAATACTTTCTTTCCACATATAAATCATACACTTTACATAATGTGATATGTTCCCTTTTCATTTCACCTAGAACTACTCTCCCCTTTACATTGCTTGAATTAATACATATATATCATTACATCACTTACAAATGAATCCTTTTGGAGTTTACAATTACATGAATATACATTACAATTATATAATTACATTTACATCAATTACATTTCAACATGATGCATTAAGCCATATAAAATAGTCAACTACAAGTCTAGAAAGGAACAAGTGCCAGAATCATCCATGAAACCACAAACAGTATCTTGATATAATTAAGATTAATCACCCAACCACATGGGACCAATATGCCCACTTCTCCAAGCTAGGAGATGGAAACCAAGGCCCACGCAAGAGGAGACAACTGGGACATACCTAAGGTGGTAAACCCTTCCCAAAAGAACAACTTGTAACAAGAAAACCAACAAGGCAAATAGGACTACCTGAGGCACAAGAAAACAAAGGTGTAAAGACTCTAGGCTACAAACTAGGTGAGTGTCATCGCATAGCCCTCACACATAGAGATCTCTTAGCGGTCAACTTAGGACCCTGGCACCCAAATAGGCATATACGAAACCAAACACCTTTCCATAATGACAAAAGTCGTTTGATTGTGCCACCAGAAAGGCACCTTCTCCCACTCTCATCCCTATCTCTGTAAAGTAGTTTCTAGGTACCAATACTAGTCCTTCCATCCAAGGAGTATGGCTAGCGATACCAATTTTGTGCAAAAGTTCTCTTGGCAAGAGAGACCATAAATTCAGAAGTGTCTCAATCTTGTCATATAAGGTGAAATTGAGCCTGAACATCCTCCCAATTGTGGAGAGACATGGTATATCTGCAAAAAAGGTCCTTTGGGACTCGAATGTCACGCTTATAAAAGTGTAGAGCATGGAAACCCAAAATTCATGCAAGAGGGAGGCCTTGCATTTGAATTAATGAAGAACACTAGAGGTTGTGCTGGTTGAAAGACAAGTTGTCTCTAAATCCAGCTCCATTCCAACACAACCATGGTTTAGCTGCTTCCTATGCACACCAAATGCTCTTCACAACAAAAGAACCTTGGATTTGAATTGGTTCTCTCATGACCAAAAGAGTTTGGAAACCAATCTCTTTCCATGCTGGGTGATATAAGGGAAACCCAGAAGAGACACAGTGACAAACAAGTACTTCCAGACCTCGTTTCCTGAGACACATCGAACAACTCATTTGACACAAAGGGTCTGGCCTTTCTTGTGGGTGGAAATGAGGCCGAGGCCACTAGATTGCTTAGGCAGACAACAATATTCCCATGCTACTCAATGAAAACCATGTTTCTCTATATCTGAAGCCCATAAAAAATCTCGCAGCAACCTCTCAAGCTTACCATAGGCTGATTTGGAAGGTGACCAACAAGAAGAATAATCCACATGTGTGGCTACAAGAATCTTGGAACAAATTTGAAGCTTCCCAACCAGGGAAGAGGTTTGGTCAATCAATAAGCCAATTTAGCTTCAATTTTGGAGAGCATGACATTTCAAAGCTCTATGGATGATCCATGAAAGGCAAATGTGATTCCTAGAAAATGGAAAACCTAGCCATGGTGGATCCATTTCTAGTCACTGCATAATCCATTGTGGAGCGGGTAGGAATGACTGATGATAGCAGAGGGTTTTATGTCATTGGATGGTTGAGCCAGAAGCTAAACAAAAGGTCTCTAGGCATTGAAGAGCATTCTGGATATTCTCACGATCCTCAATTAGGGTGAGGAAGGAATATCAGCAAAATGGCCATTAACAAGTTGAGCATCAGAATTGGAAAGTGAAATGCCTCGAACCCGACCCGTAGAAACAACAGAGGCAAGCAAATAACCAAATCCCTCGGCAAAAAGCACATATAATGAAGGCACTAAAGGGCAGCCTTGACAAATTGACCTATGCAAGCCAAAAGTTGCAAACTAGCGACCATTAATTGTAATGCAAGTATTAGCATCTGCAAATAGCATTTGAACTAAAAGAACAAAGCGAGGATCAAAGCCAAGAGCTTTTAACATAGCTTGAATATAAGGCCACTCGATGCAATTGTAGACTTTTGCAAAATCTATATTTAGAAAAAGGGCATTTTGATTGGATTAGCGAGCCCATCCCATACCCTCCCAGACAGCTATAATGTTATCCAATATGAATCTAGATTGTATAAAACCAATCTTCTCAAGGCGAATAATTTGAGGAAGGAGATGGCGAATTTTTAGAGAGTGCCTTTGCAATAATTTTATAGGAGACATTAAGCAAGGTGATTGGGAGCCAATTACATGTCTTCCAGATCTCTAGACTTAGGTATGAATTTTATATTTCCTTTATTTATTTCTGCTCCTAAGGAACCATTTTGAAATGTTTCAAGATATACATGGTGAAGGTCTGACCCAACACAATCCAAAAGAGCTTTATAAAATTCACAGGGGAAGCCATCACATCCTGGGGATTTGTCATCAGTCATGGAAAAAGTCGCTTCCTTAAGGTCTTGAATAGATAAGGTCTGGTCACAAAAAGCCCTTTGGGAGTCTAACAAACAATTAGAGATGGTTGTAAGACAATCCTTGAGGGCTTGTTGAGTGGCAGGATAGGGGTTGAGCAGTGAAAACTTTCTAGTAATGATTGACAAAGGCTTGGAGAATGTCTAGAAGTTCAATAAGAACTAAGGACCCCTCTGATCCTTTTTATACCTAGAGAGAAATGTCTAGGGCGTAGACAGAAGAAGAAATCCTTACTAGCCCAATCTCCCACTTTCAGCTAGTGCAAACGTACCTTAATCTAAGCACCTCTAGTCACATAACTATCAACAACATGCTTCTGATGTCAGAGTTGCCACCTTGAACTGCAAATTAGTTGACAAAGGGTGAGTTGTCAAGCTATCGACTGTTGCACGCAATTCCTTGGTGGTTCGATCATAAAACCGCCAACGGAATTGAGGTAGTTGTTTCCCATAAAAATAAAGGAATTTAGTGATTCAATGAATAGCATCATTCCACCACAAAATCCAACCTGAGGATTGAGCAAGTCGAGGCTGTAAATTCTAAATTTTCTAAATGTGGGTCAGAGTAGGTGGGTGACTCAAAAGTGATGTGTTTAAAAAAAACTACATGTGAGAGGTACGTGGCAAAGCAACACACCATTCAATTGAGAATTTAATGGGAAAGTGGTCTGCAGGGTGACATCAGACAAAGGCAAGATTGGAAAAGGCTATTTTGTCCCAAAAGAAAAAAAGGACTAAGAAGAGAGCATGGCACAATCGAGGCATTTAAAGATTCTGTCAGAACCAACTTTGAAATTACTCCAAGTATGCCAAACTACATGCGGAAGACTGCGGTAGGTATTGGGATCAAAAGGCCTAATTTATTGTGCATGTAGAACTAGGCCTCACGCTCACCAGTTGTCCACCAGAATGGTGAAGTGCCATCCTTGTCAGAAGCAACTTCAACCATATTAAAATCACCACACAAACCCCAAGTGACTGAAGGTAATGAATCAACTATCCAATGCCAAAAGTGTGTTATTTCCACAACATCATTTTGGGCCTAAATATTAATTATACCAAAAGGTTGTTCAAATCTATTAGATTTCCACAATCCATACGTAATAATTAGTCAGTGTCTGGATTCGATTGTGTAGAATTTTCCATCAACGTTTCGGATCATACTACATGATCCATCATCAAGATGCAAGAGAGCAAGAGGAACAAAAGATTGTTGTCAATTTTCATGAGAATCCAAACCAATCTGTGCATGGGGTCCTCACCACGATTAACAATTGAATTGTGTCAATGTGGCGTCAAAAGGGTAATCACCCCTCCTCTACCAGCTTTATGAGTGGATGAAAAAACCAAACTATGTGACCAAATAACACGACATGTCGCAGCAAGCAAAAAACTAGCAATCTTAATCTCCTGAAGGCAAAATATATCAATTCGAGGAAACCTATGACGAAAATCTCGAACATAATATTTTCGAGAGATGTCTGTAAGACCTCGAACATTCCAACAGAGAAAATTCATTAGAAACCATCATTCATGCTATCCTCATCCCCAAGAGAGGAGAAGTTATTATGCACAAAATCTAAGCCTGAATGAAACACGAGGTAAAGATCTCCTGGGATCACCTGCCTTCAATTTGGTCTTTCGTCATCAATATCCTCTCCCAAGAGGGTTGCGAGAGCAGTGACGCAAGGAAACCAGAGTGTCAAAAACCAATGAAGCTGGTTGTGGGCCATTGGAAATGGTGGCAGAATTTGTGGTTGACTATGGCTTCCCTTGAGAAACAAGGTTTGAAATAACCTATGCAAGGGAGATGTTTGAAGGCAGAGAGTCCTTTGATGGCAAGGTCATAGCAGATGAATCTTGTTTAGGTTAAGAAGCTGAAGGTTGTACCTTTGCAGACCACGGTTGTCCAGCTGGCATCTTCCTTACTAGTTTCCGATGCACAAGAAGCAACAGACTCCTTGGGAGGAGGCTTAGTCCTGGATGCAACCAAAGGGCAATCCTTAATCTTATGGTCAACGAACTAACAACGAAAACATGTATTGGGCAAATTCAAATACATGACACGCTGATAAAAGCATTGCCCACCAATCTGAATATCTATTGTATCCTTAAGCTTTTTGACTAGATCAATTTCAACACGAACCCTCTTTCGAGGGCGGACATGAAAAAAAATGCTTAGGCTCCATACAAACTACTCGACCTAAAGTCTAGACAATATTTTGCAAAAAAGGCCAACAAGGCAAGAGCAAATAAGGAAATTCAACCCAAATCGGGACTTAAAGTTTTTTGTCATCAAAGACGGTGAAGTCTCGAGACCAAGGTTGGACAACAAGAAGAGAAGAACAGACAAACCAAGGGTCGTGTTTGAGAATGCCCTCAAGTGGGGTTCCCAAAACGGAACAAGAAAAAACCTTTGACCAACTTTTGGACACTTTCAAAGGCGAACCCCATGAGGGACCCAAGCCTTGGTGACCCAATCCCGCAGCACATTTTCAAAAGGAACGACCAACAAAATATCTAATTAAAGTAAATTTTTCAAGCCATTCACAAGCTTTGTCAAAATCTGGCAATGGCAAAACAAAATCAGGCGTAGCAGAGACCTTACCTCGTGAAATACTTTGAGAACAAATTTTTGTGGTCTTTTGCTCAAAGGAGCCATAATCACCTAGAGCCAACGCTTCAACACCAGTAGCAACTGCTATGCCCAAACTGGTCGCGACCATTAAAAAAACAGCTTAGTAACTCCCACAATAAATCTGATCTAGTAGGATGGACACTAACGTTAACTTGGAGAGCACTCTCTCTCGATCCAACCTCACCTAATCAAATATTATGGGTCGTTATGGAATTTTACCTTGCCTTCGTCCTTACTTGTAATCGTTATCTATCATACCTCAAGTAGTATCTTTCTCGTTCCGCAAGAATAAACAGCGAGTTATGGATTCACAAGGCTTGGAGTGAGATATCCTTAAGCACCTAATATCTCTATAAACAAGCAATTCTCACGCCCAACAAACAACAGAAGATGGGAGTGATGGATTTTGCATTTCAGAGCTGTGCACATCTAATCAGTAACAAAGACGAAATTCAAAATAATGTAGTTTTTCGTTGTATAATTCTCAGTTGAGGTTGCTTTACACAAAGACGGCCAAACGCCGATATCATTTCTGAATGCGCTTGAACGATGAGATGAGTGATTATACAAAGGTGTGCCTAAGAGGAGAGAATTGGTTGCTTTTATAGCTTGGAATCACCAGTACGTGCGTCTTTCTTGGTTACAAAACAGATAACAGAATGCAGTATCCAATGGCACAGAGCTCAAGACCTTCAGGCATTATTTACTTGATGGGTTTGAATCTGAAATGGTCCGTCCAAACAACAATCACTTTGCTTTTCATTTCTTTGCATTGAGAAAATCATAGTATTTACATGCATTGGCATATTCATAAACCAGCACGCCCATTGGTAAGTGCAAACAAAAATACATTGGAAACATTTCTGCTGCCATACCCAAAAACTGATATTGATCAATGTGCCTGAAATTTTAAGGCCCATATGATACACTTGGCTAGATAATGTGTCTTTAGGTTCACTTGGAGAATACATGTGGCTAGATAGAGCTATAGCAGTTGGATTTATGGTCTCAGTACAGCTGTTATGGTGGTTGGGACTAAAGTCTAAGCTTTTGAAGAGTGTTTTCCAAAGTGTTTACTTTTTGCAATAAATCAATAACAATGGACATACCAAATTACCAGATCCATGTCCAACTTATTAAAAAAAATCAAAATCAAGGTAAGAACTTGAAGAATTGACATCTGGATTTACAACTTTCTTCTGGGCAGAATTAGTGCTAGGCATAGTTTTGTTTACAGTGAACTCGAAGTCAATGGGTTTGGGGATCTCAGGTGGAGTTGTGCTGCGAATAAGGGCCCAATTGACGCCTTCAAAGAATGGATGTTGTTTGATTTCTGTAGCGCCCCTCTTATAAGCTAACCTGTGTTGTGGGTCTTTGACAAGTAAGCCTCTGATCAAGTCCCTAGCTGCAAAACTGACACTGGGCATGTCAGGGAATTTTAGTGGATTTCCGACTACATTGTATAAAGTGGCCCTATTGCTTGATCCCTTGAATGGTGTCTTTCCATGAAGCAACTCATACAAGAATATACCAAATGTCCACCAGTCTACAGCACTCCCATGACCCTCTCCTTTAATAATCTCAGGAGCTAGATATTCATGAGTACCAACAAATGACATTGAACGAGCACTAGTCGGCTCGGCCATTAGTTCTGGTAGATGATTTGCTGAAATGCCAATCTCATTCTTTGGCTTTCTGTTTTTCTTGGACCTTTGGGGTAAGAAACGTGGGACAAAACATGAAGGCTGTATGCAAGCAGGTGTCACACATGATGGCTCAATACAAGCTGGTTGAATACAGTAGGCAGGGAGCCTGCGTGAAGGGTCGAAGTCTGTTGATGTTGACTTCACTAGAGTAGGACTGACAGCACACCTCAGTGATAGATCAAAGTCCGAAAGCATAATATGACCTTCCTCCCTTACTAGAACATTTTCTGGCTTCAAATCTCTGTAAACAACTCCTAACATATGCAAGTACTCAAGAGAAAGGAGTACTTCAGATGCGTAGAACCTGCAAGGAACAAATATAGTGAGGCTCTTGGCACTTAGAATAAGTTTTGTAAGAGAATATATCCAGAAAATGTCATAGATGCTGCTACCAATATTTATTATGCAATATAAATACAGCATAAAAAAGTTTATTTAGTGATGCATCCACAGCTCTTTATAACAAATTGCAAGCAAATCCTTCGAAATTTTCTTCTTACATACTTATCATTGAGTACTTTTTACAATTGGAATTATTGAGAAAGAATATATCAAAATTAAAATTAATGAGTTAAATATAAGATTTAGATATGAATCAGCAAGAGAAATTATTAAAGCTTCCTGTTCCAACTTCCAATGCAAACGAACAAATCCCTGCAGAAAAAGAAGTGATCAAATTTCTCTGTTATAGTTTAAATCTCTATTTATGTCAAAAGATGCTGCGCGGATTAGGACTTATGGTTGGGGTTTTCGCATGTGGGTTTGTGTTTCTAACAATAGTCTGGAGCAGTAGCACTTGCATAAGCTCATGTTTTTTTCATCATGCTTGAGCAAAATTGACTTACTATAAAAGCTAAAGTATGTGGAGGAACTAAAAATTGAATATGCATCTTTGTAGAGGCCACTAAAGAGAACCATTCCACGAATCTATAGAAAGTTGGCATGAAGTCCAATTTATTCACTTTTCACAATGGTGCGTAAAAATGGCAGGTTGCATATAATCACTAAACCTTTGTATCTAGCATTAGAATTCTTGTTTCAAAGATAGTTATCAGCCTACCAGGTGACAAACACTGTGTTAAGGAGGTTTAAAAAAAACATTCAGAAAATCCTGAATTTTCAAAAATATTAGTTAAATTTATATCGGAAGTGTAGAGTCCAGATCCAGCCTGATTTGGTCATCATCATTATTCTAATATGAAATGCATCTCTTGTCATTTGTTTACCGGTATAACCTGATTTCTACGCAACGGAAAGATATATCCATTCAGGTTCCATGTAACTATCCATCACATATAAATTTGAACACAAGTTTCGCAATGAAGACTCCTGTTGTTGCCGCACCTTCTTGAGTAATTGCAACTTCCAAACCAGTTCGTGGCTCTTTGGTGTAAGATAGGGCAGGTACAATATGGGCTATTTCATGGATTGTGAAGTTTATAATTTCTAGTTTTCCTTTCCCACGACTCTTCATATTTGGTGTTTTCTACAAACTCTTACAAAGCTCCTGCCGTTCCATGGAATCAGTTCCTGGAAGCAACTCCAAGGCCATTGGTAACGAAAGTACAGATTCTGAAACCTGATAAGGTCCATAAAAATTAGACAGAATGTTTGCTTCCTGCAGGCTTACTGCAGCAATTGAATTGTTACATATAACAATTATAGCCAAGTATGCTACTTGAACAAAATCTGATAATTATGTTACCGGATTCATCTGCTGAAGGTCGGATCCTGGTTCTGGTACGGTTCTGGTACTGATTACGCCCGGATTCTGCTTGGATTCCCGACGGGAATCCTGCTGGAATCCGGACAGAATTCAGGGGAATCTGTGGGAATCCGGGGATGTGGGTGCAAATATCATTAATATTTGATAAGCAGGACCCTGATTCTTAATATCATTAGGTTCAAATAAAGCAGGAAATATTGTTCCTGAAGTTTTCAACACTTCTCAGAAAACTTTTCAATGTCCATACTGCCGTACGAAGTATATACTAGTGTTCCATAACCCGCCGCGAGTATTGCGGTTTTAACTACCCACGAGCTGAGCACCCCTGGACGGGTTTTCATGACCAGCCAGCATGACCCAACGGGTCATGCCATGACCCGCCGGGTCCGTGGCCCATCACCCACACCACAGAATTGAGTAGAGGTAATGGCTGACCTGTAGATGCAATTGGGGTCGAATTCCCAACATAAATGTCCAAAATCAGAATCTTTAAGTTCCGAAATCAGGAATCCCAAATCAGAAACTAAATCCTCAAAGTCAGAGTGCCAATCCAAGGTATGAAATTCAAGTTCAGAATTGCAAAATTAGACTTCCGATTCCTGATTCCAATTCCAAAAATCAAAAGGTCAGGAGTTCTAAATCCGTTCCTAGGAATATAAAATCTGATTCCATTCAAATCCAAGAATCCTGATACTAAAGCATAAAATCAGAAGTTCCATTTTTCACTTCCCAAATGTAGACATTCAATTCCAGTTGAAGAGCTTTAAATAATTCCAGATTTCTGATCCAATTTCAAGAATACAAAAACCTGATTTCAAATCCTTAAAATCTGAATCCAAATTCTTGATTCAGAGGTCCACAATCAGAAATTAGAATTTCAAAGTCCACAGATTCCAACTCCAGACCTCTTCATTTTCTAATTTGCACAAATTCTAATCCTAGAATTTCATATCCAATCCACGAACCCATTTCCTGAAGAAAGTCCCGGTCTGCACCTTTTCTCCTCACAGAATCCTTTGTGCTGTCTTAGTGAGTTTAATTAAGTTCAAGGTCTAAAATGATGATTTAACACCAATCCACATGTGATCTCGAGGTCAATGTTCCATAATTGATGAGCAGTATCTAATGATGATGACTATGATGAAATTGACTTTCTAATGTTCTTGATTATGCCGATGGTGTTATGAGCGTTTGTACCTATGTGATGGATGTATGTTTATGTATGTGATCAAATTAGGTTCTATTTGATGATGTTATAGTGTCTTTAAGCTTTATTAGTGAAACAAGTTTTAAATCGTAAAAATCTCTGTTTTTTCATTTTGCCGAGTCATAGCCGAGTCATTGGCAAGTCATGGGTCAAGTCAACCTTGCCGAGTCATAGGCGAGTCCGAGTCATGGAGCTCTGGTATATACTACATAGTACACAAGCTCATGTTTTTCTCACTTGTTATCCCAAATTGGCTTTTCTGAACGCTGAACACCTGAATTCTGACTGGTAGACAAAATGCCATATTTATTTCAATTTTACTTATCAATCTGCCAAAACAACTCACATGATACTTTTCTAACACCCATTACATGCATTGCACCACACTAGGCCCCAAGAAATCTTCATAGAACATCCACATTTGAAAGTTTCTTTTTCACCATTATATATAATATATCATTGTGTTACTACTTGTGTTTACAGTTCAATGTTGTCTCTTATTTCCGTAACTTTTGTGATTGTGGTTAGAGTATATGCTCGTTTAATATAGGAATTGTCATATGATGAGAAGATTCTTCTCACATTATCAGCTAACATGGTGAAATTGTGATGATGATCTTGGGGAAGAATGTACTATGGACACTTGTCAGATAGTTTTGTTGGAATCCAACCATCACAAATTGCCTCAACCCCATGAATATCTATAAATTTTTATTTTATGTAATATGTTTTTTTTAACATACATAGATACACACACACACATATATATATATATAGATTCGAAAATGTCTATATATATACCCGCGGTACCGGAATCTGGCCCAAAAAAAAATTGCTGAATCTCCGAATCCAAATCCGAACCAAAATCAGGATCAGCTAATTAGCCTGAGAATTTATCGTCGATATATATTTTGCAATTACAAATCAATTAAGATACAGGGACTACTTAACACAAACAATGGGCAGTATAGGAACGATTATTGTCCCCATGAAGGAGCCTAACCAGTATCAAAAGCCTAAGAATAACTACATGATAAGGTCCATAAAAACTAGACAGAATGTTTGCTTCCTGCTGGCTTATTGCAGCAATTGAATTGTTATAACAATTATAAAGAAGTATGCAACTTGAGAAAAACATGAGACTTTATCCTAACCTATATTTTACAATTAGAAATCAGTTATGACACAGGGATTACTTAACACAAACAATGAGAAGCATAGGAACAGTTATTCTCCCCATAAAGGAGCTTCACCAGCCAAGAATAACTCCTAAGGACTTTCCTTACTTTAAGCATAGTTGAAACAAACCTGTAGTATAATTCTATCTATGCCAATAGACAGGTACTACAACACAGTAATCAAAATTCTCATCTGAAAATGTTTGCAATTCAATGTTCCTCGTTGGCGATTAATCCTAGTCTCCACTATTCCTGTTGGATGAATAGTGAAAGAATTGATATACTAAAGAGATCAACCTATAGAAGGAGGCTTAACATGCTTTTATATGCTCAAAGAAAGCTTGATTTAATCTGCTTGCCAGACAATTTAAGCCCTTGCTTTTCTAAATATTCATTAATCGCAACCCTCCTTTTTTCCATAAGCATTCAATATAAACAATATACTTTGTCTTTTCTTCAAGGAAAGCCCCATTACTGCCATCAATATCCTATAAAAGACGAGCTTAAGTACTGTTTTACACCAACTTCAATGTATATTCAATGACGATAGGCCCATTCATTTGGTAGGAGATTTGAATTCATTCACTCCTCGATGTCCTATACGCCTGGGTTAAAATTGATTACAGAAAAGCTAAGCCAGGACAATAGTATTAGTGGTGCACACCTCTGAAAGGTTACATGATAAAATTAAAAGATTTGACTAATAATTTAAAGTGCTTGGCCCAGAATAAAACACAAATCTCCATCAACCCAAATAATGTTATCTTTCCTGGAAAACAGCATCCAGCTTTTCTTGTTGATATAGGAGGTATTTTTAATTTTATTTTTAATGAACAAACCACATGTAAGGTCATCTAATTCTCTTTCTCTGGTATGGTTAGTAAGTAGGACATCAACAAACATTTCACTAAGACTTTACTATCCTTTTGTGTTAAGGAAATGGGTGCAACTTATGTAGCCACAAGATGATTTATGGCCCTGGGTGATTAGGCATGCCAGGATATTGATGTGGGAATACAATAAAAAATTTCCTTGCTGATCCAAAAATAAACAACATTTCTGTATCCCGCGTCTGCCCAAAAACAAAGCTAAATGCCCATAAACACTTTACTATATAGAGATCAAACACACACTGCATCTTTTAATATTTTATAGGACAGAATGGCCATTTGTCTCAACCATGGGTCTCTCAAAATAAAATCTTCATAAATAGAATGCCTCGATTTGTTTCAGCAGTGCAATCTTTGTCCAAAACTACAACTATATCAGTTAGGCATTATCACCGAAATTGGTATCTGAGCCTTGCAACCTCGTTCTGGCTAAATTGATTTCTCCTAGCCATCACATGCAGGACACATTATGAAAGGCCGAATATGCTCAACTAGATAATTTTGGGACCTTCATCCCTGTAAGCGAATTTGATTTATCATTTACTGCTTTTTGCACTGATCTCTTTAATTCCTCCATGATTGACATTTACTGGATCCAAATCACCATGCAATCAAACAACTTCGAATAATCCCTTAAGAAGGCTGTCCAATTTATTGGCCTTGGAGCCAAGTAAAAGTTTTTACTAACCATAAGTTAGGGTATATACTAAAGATACGTATACATGCACTCTTTGATAAGCTCAATATATTCATCTGCAGATGGGAGTTCCTTTTTTTATTGTTTTTATGCCCTAGTCATATTGAGCTCAGCATCAAATCAAGACTTTCAATAATTTATTAAGAAATTCATCTGATTTTGGGGCTGTTCCTGCAACTTTCTCCTTAATCAAGCAATACCTCCATTAGTTCTTAGGATCTATCGGTCATTTGGTATAAAAAGGTTGTTCGTGAAGGATAACCATCAACTATTTTAAATTTTTCTAATAAAGAAATGTGGTTCCCATGTTCTCCGCATACAGAATGATCTGCTAGAGACGATTTAAGTTTTAACTCAAATTCTCATCACCCACCTCTCACCTAGGATTCAGGTTCAAACTGTACTTTTATTCCTATGCATAGATTCATTATAGCCTACGTTGCAGGGTTCGGCCCCTGCCACCCCTGGTACTGGTCCGGTTCGAATCTGGTACTGGTCCTGGTCCAGTACGCGTGCGGATCTAGTCAGGCCCCAGGGTGCATAACCAAAGTTCATACTATGTTTTAAAGTTCTTGAACTCGAATCGGAACCGACAACACAGATTATAACTGAAGGTACTAAAATAAAGAGTAGAAAAGGATAGAAGAACTGTAAAACTGAATGCTTCCAATCTTCTCTCTTCCTTTCATCCAGACCCTTCATGGTCACTCTCTCCCTGCCTAAATTCTGGCACGTGTGCCGAGTCTTAGAAATCTGAAAATTTTGGATTCGACTCTGCTGCAAGGTGATCATTTTAAGATAAGGCAAAGAGGCCATTATTCATTTAGAGTTATTTCAAACAGTTTGTAGAGAGCTTTGGCTTGCAATGATTAGTTGGTTTAGTTGAGTTTGATATGGTTCTGTGTATAATTTTTGCATTGACATTCCAGATCCATAATCAGTTTAAGGTTAAAGATCACAGAGAGTGATTTAGAATGTTGAAGCAAAAAACATATATAGTTGAATATCCAAAAGTACTCTTAAGCATCTTTAAGGACTCTGGAAAAATGATGTCTTACTCTGAATAGACTATTTCAGGAATCTAATAACCGTAGCATCATATTTAGCTCAAAACAATTTTTTTATTTTTTTCCATTTTCTTCAATTTGTCTTTGCTAGAGTTAGAGACATAACTAGTGAATTTTCAAAATTGAAAGGAAATCTTGATTTGTTGAAAGGAACTGAAAGTCCACAAAAGTTTGGCAATAACTCCGAATTGCGGAACCATTTTATAACAATAGCTAAGGGAATTAATAAACCAGGATCGTGTATAGTAGGGAGAACCCTGTTTGATTGTGATTTATATACATGTATGAAAATGGTATCTAATAGCAGATCGAATTTTTTATTGCCTTATCATAATCAGATCAATTATCTCTAGTTGTGTTTCGCTCTTACAACTAACCATGGCAAGGGCCAGGATTGAGGCCGTGACCTTATGTCTGTAAAATGGTACAATATCTATCAGACAGGCAAATCTGAAATGATTAAAATTGCCCTCAAGGTTAGGAGTTGTGATGAAGATGAAAAGCAACCAAGCAGCAGGCAAGGGGCCAGATTTGAGCCAGAAAGATACTTCCTCCACATGCTTCCCAACTACAGTCTGAGCAAATTTTATTTTAATGTAGAATCAAAAGAACTTAAAAGAGGGTGTGGACAATCGCTTTCTGGTGACCCAATGTGGCCAAGCCTAGAGTAATAGTGCAGTTCTCTTCTAGGCGGATAATGTCCTGGTTATGGGCAGCGTACAAGTGCCCTCAAAATGTGAAATTATGTATTAAGGATTAGAGAGGTAGATGCTGTATTCAATAGTTATGACAGTATCTTACGCTATAAAATTGTAAGTATAAAATTCTACCACAATTTGAAGAAGAATAGAAAAACTAGTTTTGCTACCGAAGTGTCCTGCAAAATATTCATATAACCGTCCCAATTTTATCAGAATAAAAGTTCAACGTTGAGCTCTAAGAGGTGTGAAACCAATATGTCTAATACCCAAAACAGGGAAAAATTAAAGGCACGATAATTACCTTGCAGCAGATTCAGAAAAATGCTTGTTTGGCTGCCTCTGTCTGAGAGTATGAAGATCGCCTCCGCTACAAAACTCCATAACCAAGCAAGAAAACTTGTCAGTTTCAAAATGGGTATACAAGGTTGGCAAGAATGGGTGATCCAAAGAAGCCAGAATCTCTCTCTCTGTCTGTGCTCTCAGCAGTTTTTTTCTGCTTGCTAGGGACCCTTTATCCATTACCTTCATTGCAAAATAACAATTAGTTCCTCTCAATTCTGCAAGATACACACTGCCAATATCCCCACATCCCAAACGCTTGAGAAGCCTAAAATGACTCAAACCCATTACCGTATCTCTGCTTTTGACAAGCTGAATGGCTTCCCATTTTGAATCATTTGCCTTGTGAGGCTTGTTGATTGCACTGCTAAAACTGCTACAGATGCTCTCATTGCTATCACTCACACCACTGCTGCAACTGGCCCTGCTGATGCTACTCTTTCCACTCATGCTTCCATATTCTGCTTTCTCACTCTTGAGATTGTCAATTGTTTTGTTGCTGTTGTTACACTCATTGAGCTTCACTGTTACTGTTGCTGTATCAGTCATATCATTGCTGTTCTTGACGCTGTTGGTACCTGTAACAGTGCTGCTACTGAGGCTGTTCTTGTTGCTCATGTCCATGCTGCTTGTGCTTAGGCTGCCACTTATGGGAACACATGATGATGAATCCATGATCTTCTCAAGACTTGCCATTTTTCTGAAACAATTACAAATACATAATTTCAGAACCGCTATAGAGCAGTATGATGAACACCCATTTATGGAACAGATACACACATTGTTCTGATTGTAGACGTGTAAAACGTTCTTACACTCACACTGCTAAATATTATCAATTTAACAAATGGGTGTAAGCCCCACATGGAGTGCTAAAATTTCATCAATGGAACTAATCAGTAGAAGGGCCACATTTTGTATGTTAACTGTTCAGCTATGTGTTTGCAGGAAATGAGTTGTCTAGTATTATATGTGATTGGGGAAACGGACAAGGAAGGGATAGAATTGGAATAGGAGCAAGGAATCTAACACCGTGGAGTCAACAAAGTAGTTTAGATTAGACAGTTCAAAAGTATGGGATAGAAATTGGTACGCCACAGACAAAACATAAATTGCTTTCCAACCAGTCAAAATCAAGAAAAAGCCAGTTCAGACGAGAAATAGATGTCCATGAGAAACACAACCTAAACACTCTCTTTGGTGGGGGTTGTCTCTCGTAATTTTTATAATGCTAGCTTAATTTGTGGACTACCCAAAGGTGGGCTAATGTTAAACTAAATATAAGGTATCTTGGTGGGACAAAGCATTTACTGTATTATTGTTGAATATTAGTTGGCTTTTGCTAATAGTTGTAGACTTTTTAGGATAATAGTAATGATGCTGTAAAGAGACATATTATAATTGTTAAATGCCACCGAACAGAGGGGAACAAATATTTGGAGTGCGTCCCGGGATATCTTGGTCTTCTGTACGGAACGGCATGCTAAATGTGTCGATGGTAAAATGAGGAGGATCAATTTCTCATCATCACCTTACTAGTGCATTTCAATAGAACAAGTTCTATCATAATTTGTAATTCGTCACTGTTTATTTTTATGAGTGGGGTGAGTGAATCCAGTTTTATTTAGTTCTACGCTGAGTAAATCCAGTGTTGTATACGAGCACTAAAAAGTTTACTTCTGGATACAGATTAATTGTAGTGAACTAATTAATGTGTGCATTCTAAGCGAAGTCAATTTGCAAACAATAATTCCCAGATACGTCAGGGATATTAGGGAAAAAGGTTTACGTATAATTTACATTTTATTATGGTGGTGTCAAATTTAGATAAGAATGGAATTAAACACTCACTTGAAAGAAAAATAATTTCTTTGCGGACTTCTGGAAAGAATGTTTCTTTCCTCCCGGAAAAAACAATCTCCGCAAGGAAAATCTCCTCTTTTTAAATAAAGAGATCAAATCTTTCATATCCCTTATAAAAGAAACATCCTCCTTGGTTGGCAATTGGCATACACAAGTGGGGAAGGCAAATGGAAAAGAAAAAATCTTTGAAGGCTTCCAAAGTACAAAAGTTATATATAGCCAAAGCATTGTGGGGAAGGCAAATGGAAAAGAAAAAGTCTTTGAAGGCTTCCAAAAGTACAAAAGTTATATATAGCCAAAGCATTGTGGACTCCTACTTGAGGTATATCACTTTCACTAGCGGCGGTGTCTTTGCAATGAGGCCCACTTGACAAATGAAATATTTCTAAGCTTGTCAACTAACCATGATAAATGTGTTAAGCAAGATAATAAAATAATTAAAAAAAGAAAATAGATGGAATATAAATATATTAATTATAAATATAAATATAAAAAAATATTTTCCTAGGAAAGAGAGATAACTGAGAGATCACACGCTAAGTTCAAACCTCTTTCGGGTTAAGAGCCCCTTAATGATAGGAAGTATTATAAAATAAAATACCACAATTTATTTTATAAAGTTAATAAACTAAAAGTGAGTTGTTTTAAAAATCTCTGACTCATAACATTGTAAAGAGAGCCATTCACATGTTAATTCAATATTTTATTCCTTCCACACAACATCCAATGTGAACGAGCAATCCCATCGTTGCGGGTAAAAGAAATATTTACCCTCAGTCAAATGGTGTGTCGATAAAAAACAGACGGTGAATTACTAAAATAAAATATACTGGCGAGCGCGATTATCTATACCTGCAGTATCTTTTCAAAATTTCTGTTACGCTCAATCGAATTCACAAAATTTTACATTCTACTGTTGAAACAACCTGCTAAACTTACAATTAGTGCTGAATTGACTCACGATTAATACCAATTTTATTAAAGGTAGAAAATGGAGTTTTATCTGGATCTTCCCACTTTAACCTAGCTTTGAAACCCAACGTTCTCTGCGACATTATGAGAAGGGAAAAGTCCAAGGATTGAAGGTTAGAAGCACTATTGAGTAATCATGAAGACGAAAAGAAAAGTGGGCCTGTTTTTCACAGCGAACAAAGAATATATACATTTTACACAGAGGAATATCCATATTTCACACCGCGGAAAATAGATAGCTCAGCCGACAGACGGAAAAGAAGTTAGTTGCATGCCAAATTTAAACTTGATGTGTGACAGATGGAGCACAAATTATTTGAGCAGTTATTTTCGGCCATCTAAAATTCAAGCACCAATCCTTTTCTAAGGCCAAATAAAGCAGGAAAAAGAGCTTGCTTCTACTTTTGTAAAGCCTAACGCGCACTTGCAATCTGAGCAGCAGAACATAAAGAGAAGACACCTTTGGCGTGTATGTATGTACATTTCAGAGGCGGACAACCGTCAGCTGTCATAAAGTTTTGAAGAAATACAGCAAATCCCACCGCAAAAGAATATACTGGCGCACTCACTCACTAACTACTAAAATGTAAAGCAGCAAAAGAAAATACAAATGCAGACCTCTGGTTAAAAAAAATTAACATCTACCGAACCATTTTTCTTCCGATGCCGCTCGCCCTTCCGGAGGCCGTAGATTTCCCGTCACAATATAGAAGCAACTGCAGTAAAGCTTCGATCTGAAGGAGATGGAATCGAGATCCGTTCAGAGACGAAATGAGAACCGGAGCGGAAATAGTGCGCAGTGTATGTATGTAAGAAAATGTGGATTTGTTTAAGCCTTTTTGCACTGCATCCGAGTTCCGTCACCGTCGTTTGACAGTACCGCCCGGCGCGCTGTCCCAATTCCAGCTACGACAACAGACGGTACAAAAAAAAGCATTTAGATCTTACCTAAAGCAAAACGTGATACAGAACCAGGACGTGGGCCTCCGTGTGAGTTCCACGTGTGCGAATTCCATTGGAGAATAAACTGTCCACGTGGAATATGCCTTGGAGGATGCTTCCTTTTTCTACTGCGGGTGGTCGCCGGTTCGAGTCCCAATAGGCGTAGGTACTAGGTACGCTGACTCAGACTTTATTATTATTAATTTAAAAAGGTACTTTGGAAGTAACAGGCTTTTAACGGGTTTTAAATTGAGCGGGGAAGAAGAGACGCGGAACTTTACTAGCGAGAATTACGGTTTTGTTGAATAATATGACCACCTGCTCAGTTAGCAAGGGGCTGTGGGGTCGCAGGCAATAATGATGTTGAAAGGGGCGTGTACTGGGTTTACTTTATTACCTAACAGGCACCTGCCGGTCAGCCTTTGGTCCCAGGTAAACAGGGATCTTGTTTCGTGTTGGTGGGGTCTCCACGGGAATCCTCCGTGGACATGTGAAAAGCTCACGCGGAAAATCTGGTGACCGCCTGTTCATCTCAACTTTCCTTTATTTCTATAATAACTACGGTTTTTATGCGCTTTAATGAGTTTGTACCAAATTTAGGAGGTGCTTACAGAGCTTCCATGTGGTACACTTTCCAACAATATATTTGAGGGTTCTAACAACTCTAATATTGTCTTAACATTACCCAAACCTCCTTAGACAAACGTATGTCATCTTTGAATTGTATGTCAACTATATTGAAGTTTAGGCCACATCTATGAGTTGGATATCCCAATTTAGTTGATTTTTTACATGAATATGTTTCTACTTGAATATATTTCTACTTTAGAGATCCCAATATTTTTACCATTTCAATGCATTTTATTCCACAATTTATAAGATGATATTTGTATATGTGATAGTTATCAATTATTTAAGCTTTTTTGAGATTCTTATGTTTTCTTATGTTTATTTTCATCAAAAGATATTGTCTAGATGTACTAAGGGATATTATGCTTTCCATGTGAAAACAAAATGCAATGATAGTGACTTGTAAGGAGATAAATTAAAAATCTAATAACAAGACATCATTTGGACAAATCTTTCAAGTAATTGGTGTTCTTATAATTGGCTATATTGTGATTATCAACCATATATCCATAAAAAAAAACATGAGATTATTGCAAGCATTATCATTTCCATTAATCATAATTGTCTAGATGGATGTTGTTATAGTTGGCTCTATTGTGAGTATCAACTACAAAACCCATTGGAAAATGCATTTCAACTATTGCAAGCATTGTCATTTATATTAGCTATAGTTGTGTGTATGTGTGTGCGCACGTGCACGTGTGTGTGTGTATTGCAGGCACTATCATTTTTATTTGTCTTTATTTCTATATATATCCTTGGAATAGAGCTAATTCAATGATATTCTTATGTTGAATAGAAGGGTATCCTTTCATGTAAGTCTTGACATTATATGGTGGATGTGATCATCTCAATTTCCATTATAGGCCCTTGGATTTGTATAGAACTTGAATTCAAGCTCATCAAAATTTACCTAACTTCTTGTCTCTACCTCTTATTTTTATATACTTTCAAAAGAGTGGCATTAGGTTTCTTAAATTGATAATGGTTATAGAATGGTAGGATTCAATGATATTGTCAATGTTTGTTAGAAATAAAAAGTTGTCTCCACACTTTTGGGACCAAGGCATTAAAGTAAACATTTAATCATGGTACTAAACTATTGACACATTTGTTCACAAGCTATTTACACATCATTTGTTCATCGTACCAAATGCAATATTGCTACCTTTAGCAAAGATTTCTAAACCTTCCACTTCATGTTTAACTACCTAACAAAATTTACACAAATCGAGATATTATTAAATATTGATTGAAAAGGGTGATCAAGCTTATGAATCAAATGATACTAAATGCAAGTAAGACTCTTTAAACACTAGGAAAGCAAGTAAAAAGATGTAAGAAATATGTTTAGTTGTATCACTTATATTTCCAACAAAGGTCATACATATGTTTTAAAGGAGTAGTTGTGTTCAAGTAATAATGTGGTAACCAATAATGTAGTCAATTGCAAATTCACTTACATATTCAATAGCTTTATGTTTCTTCGAACTATCACAACATATGACATTTACTGAAAATTTAAAGAGTTTGTCAAGTTTATTATCTACAAAATAAGGGTGAGATGGTGTAGATGCTTTATAAATATTGTAGTCACCTAAAATCGGTCTACTAGAACTTGAGCCCCCTCCTAATCAAATCATCTCTTCGCTGAGCATCATTATGCAAAGTAACCTCAAAAATCCCCTTTGCATAATTAAATTAAAAATCTTATACTATGGTCTAATTTCTAGAGCTTGCATATTTATTTAATTGCTATAACCTTACTTTTTATATGAAGTTTCTACACTTTTATTAAAAGAACACATTCACATGTGTGCATACTTAATCATGATTAATTAGCAATTAAAAGGGATTTGTACTTTCAAATTCTATTTTGTCTTATTCTACCTAACATCTCCCTTTTGCCTCTTAATTCTCACGACTCAAGTCTACCTAACATTGCATCTCCTTTTGCCTCTTCATCTCATCCACTTATTCATTTGCCTCTTAATCTCCACCCTTCATTCTTGAGGCAATTCATTTAAAAGGAAGCTCTTCCTTGGCTCAAGGATCTTATTCTCTTGCATTCTAAGTCCTAATCTAGAAATCTTGTAGTCTCGTGATTTTGCATTCTAGCTTTCTTACAATCTTATTAATTTGAATTCTTAGCTTAGCTTCATTTCTAGCTTAATATTGCACTATTAATCTAGTTCCTTTCTTGCATTTTTATTTCATCTCATTCTTAGGTTACTAATTGTTTGCATGCATTTCTAGCTTAATCTCTCACTCCTAGCTTGCATTCTTGCATTCTTGGCTTCATCTCTTAGCTTTGAATCTTCAATTTTGGAGTATTCAATTCACTAATCCTTCATGCCAATTTGATGAGCATCATGAGAAGGATTAAACTCGCTTCAACTAGGAAGCTATGAGCCACTTCTTGGGATATCCTCTTCCATGGATTTCTCTCAAGAGTAATGGTTCATAGAAGTGTGTCATACTTTTGATTACACATCTTTGGCACCCATCGTGGGGCTGAGCATTTATTTTTGGCTCCATTTCTTGTGCTTTCAGTTTCTTGTTGTCACAGGTTCGAAAAATTTATTTTTGTAGGCTCAAGAGTCATATGACATTTCTCATAATACCTAGACAACATTTCATTATACTACTGTGCGACACTATGCATTCTCTAAAGTGTCGTTCTGCCATACAGAGAAGTGTCACACTGCCTTTATAAGGTATATCGTACCAGTCTGGAATGTGATCCTACTTCTGTAAGGTATGTCCTACGATTTTCTGATAGATTGATTAACTATCGCCTAGATTTTATTTCTGTCATAGTTCGAGTTTGAGCCGAAATTGCTTGATTTTATTTGCATTTTTTTGGTTTTTTGGTCTTCTAACAGTGACTAATCAATGATCTTGCAGGGCTATTGCTTCATTTTGCATGCTTTTATCATCTAACTAATGGTTTTGTAAGGTTTTCCTATCAAAATAGCTTAATAATTTTATGTTTGCTAACATTTTGTGGTGTAGGATCCACTTGTCAAAGACTCCAACTTGAAACTACTAATTCTTTGTTTGTAGGTTGTCTTAGAGATACAAATAAACTATGTATTTTCTTACATTTGATTTCTAGGCACCTAGTTTAACTAGAAGGCTTATTGTTTTTTTATTGGTTAGTTAGTAGGAGAGTATGCTCTTTTCCTCTTAGAAAATAAAAAATCTAGACCTACTTGGTTGATCACTTGTAATTGGTATTGGATAAATGAACATATGCTTGATGTGTTTGGGAGAAACTATGGAGTAGGAGACTATGCTCTTTTCCCTATGGTAAAATAAAAAATCTAGACCTCCACTAGCTATCTGTATGCACCCTAAAATGGTCGCCTAGACTTTGGGCCCCATTTATTTGATTTATCAATCCTGAATCATTTTTATCAATAATCAATATTTTCAACAATATCAATCTCTTGATCAAGTCTTAATTTCGATCATATATTGGATTTTTATTCTATGGGCTAATCATTTATCCTAAGTCTTTATTTGATTAAAAAGAATATTTCCTCCCCTTTTGATTAAATAAAAAGCCCCCTTTTCCTCTTATCCTAAGTTGCACAAATAAAGCATTATTCCTATTTTACAAAAAGGAAAAAAGCACTTTTTGTCTCAAAAGTCAACATTTCACTCTCATTGGAGGATACTTGTGCACATGGATTGCTCCTCTTTCAACCCCCACCGCTGATTAAGTCTTTTTGCCTCTTAATCTCCATGGTCCATTTCACCTCATTTCTTATAAAAGGAGAGCTCTCTCCTTCATTTGCATCCACTTATTTTATGCTAATGTTATGCTGCAGGTTTTAGGTGCATTTGGAGTTTGAAGACATTGAAGACTTGTTGCATTTCATTGTAGTTGCATATTTCCTTTCTTAGTTGCATGATCATGGCATTCTTAGTGTAGATTTCCTTTTATGCAATAGATTAATCTCACATAGTCTAAATAGGAAGCATTGTAATCCATTGCTATTTCCATTTCATAGCTTAGTTTGTACTTCCATTTTCATAGCATAGCTTGCACATTTGCATCTTCATTTTAATTGCATTGCATTGCATTTCATAGTGATTCTTGGAGATATTGGCATTGTTGCCCTTGTCTTCATTGTGAATCTCTCATTGTATGGTTGACTAGCAAGGTCACAAGTTTGTAGCTCTAGCTGAGAGCAATTTTCAACCTTGCAACTCCATGCATAAAGAGCTATGAGCCGCTTTGTGAGGCCTCATTCTTGAGCAACCTTGCATGTAATGGTTCATAGAAGTGCACCATTTTAGTGTGTACATTTCTGGCGCCCACCGTGGGGCCGAGTAGATTAGCTTTGTCCCTTTAATTCTGCATTTTTCATCAAAATTTTCGTCAATTTTCGGCTTGGTTTTCAGTCTCTGGTTTTCTGTCTCAGAGTATCGTGTGATACTTCTCAGAAATATCACACGATATACCTTTGTATAGCGGTGCGACACTTTGCGCGAGAGAAGAATCGCCCTCCAGTACTGAGAAATATCGCCTGTTATCGGGCGAAGTATCGCCCACCCATAGTGAGAAGTATCGCGCAACTGAGAAATATCGCGCGACTATAGGAAACTGTGTCGCGCGATACTGGTGAAGTCTGAGAAATATCGCCTGGTCTGACAGAGACTTGCATTTTCAGTTGTCTCATCCGAATTTGATTATTTTAGCTTGTTGTTTTATTTTGCTGTGTTTAGATAGGTCTAACCCGCATCTTTTAGCTTAAATCTAGCAGTTTATTGCATGTTTACATTTGGATTTGGATTTTGCTAACCTTGTGGGTCTAACAAATTGTGTTTGTAGGTGCTCTCATTTGCTTGAAAATTGCTAAAAACGCATGTCAAAGAGGGCTACTAACAGTTTTTGCAGGGCTGCCCAAGCATAAAAACAAAAATAAAATAAAATTTTTTGCTTGTTTATTTGCTTTTTTTTCAAGTGTGGCATTCACTAATTGTAGTAGGAATCTTAATACCTTGTGAAAGGGATCTTGAGGTGGTAGGAGAAGTATGCTCTTCACTTTTAGGTGAATCAGAAAATCTTGACCCATCTTAAGGTTTTGGAAGCAAGGGAGTAATTGAACCTCTTTGCTTGGTGTGTTTGGGAGAGATTCTTGAGATAGGGGAGTATGCTCTTCACCCTTGTGGTGAACCAAAAACCTTGAACCTCAAAGAGTTGATCTATTCTTTGTTTAGTTTAGGATCCTTTAGCGGGCCTGCTCTTGAGCAATCAAGAGGAACGACTCAAGTGGGGACAACCTTGTCATCATTTTCCTTGGTGGCAAGTGATTCCAACTCACTATAATCTCAAGGTTATCAAGGACACCAAAAACCTTGGTAGACATAACACTTGTCTTCGTTTGATGTGAGTAGCTCATGGGATTGCGACCATGGGGAAAACATTGAACAAGAATGTTTAAGGTACTCTTGAGGCCGCGAGGTCCTAATCCTTTATGAGGAGCAAGAGGGGTGTTGTGAACGGAAATCCTTATTAAGAACCATTAGATAGAAGCCACCTTATTCTAGCCGCTTATCTTCTTAGTGCAAGGATTGATCCAAGTGGTTTACCCGAATCACCTTAAGATACTCACCATATGTGTCCCTTTGGTTGTGTCATTTGACATTTCCATGACAAAGCCAACATCTCTTGTGGGTAACCACTTGGTGTGAGGTGATGGGGCATCAAGTTGTGGGCTAAGTTGGTAAGTATTGAGCCTTGACTTTTTAGGATAGATTTGCTTGAATTGTCTTCAGTTGTGTGATATCAGTGCAAACGTTCTTACATACAAACAATCGGTAGCATTCATAGGGTGCTTTTTCAATTCTGATATCACAAGTGTTTGTCTTGGCAAGGTTGCTTTTGCCCTTGTTTCAAGTGTTTGAGACCATGTTTTAATCCCTTACTGTTTGCAAACCTACCGAAATTCTGCTGATATTGTGACTGAAATCGAAAACATCAACCCTCAGACTGAAAATTTTGACCAAACAGACCCAAAAATGCAAATTTTACACAATTCTGGTCAAGAGTTAAACAAATCTGCAACAGTATCGCACACTGTAAAGCGAAGTATCGTGCGATACTTCGCGCTTGCTAGAAATATCGCCTTCTTTGAAGAGAAATATCGTGCGATAGTTCGCCCCTGACGGACTATCGCCCGACCCACCTGGAGTATATCACCCGCCAGTGTTGAGGTATATCGCCTGGCTTCGGGCGAAGTATCGCGCGGTTATAGGTTTATCACCCCAGTAGCCTGAAGTATATCGCCTGGTTTATTTCTTCCGTGCTTAAATTTTGGTCAGTTTCAGTTGCTGTTAATCAGGCTAGGTCTTAGAGTAGGCTTCTCACCCTGACGTTTGAGGCCTGTCTTGACTCTAAATTTCTGGTTTTAGTCCTCCGAGATAGCATCATTTGATTTACGAAATCACCTTGAAATAATTGCCAAATTAGAAGGTCATTCTTGGTGCCAAGGTTCATCTCTAAGATTGTTAGCTACATTCTTGAAAAATTTTAGTACTCTTATTGTCCAAATAATTTTCATCTCAATTTCAATTATCTTTTGGCCTAGTCCAACCTCCTGATTCAAAAGTGCAAGGGTAGTCACCCTTTGATTTGAAGCACCTCTTTGACAGTGTTGGTAAAGCCCTTTTTTTCTTCTCGTTTCTTTTTTTGGACAACAGAGGACTTTGATTATCCTAGTTTGGCGTTGACACTTTGAGAGGTCACCTTTTCATTGAGAGTATCTTTCTTTCATGTCAGTTACAACAAGGTACCAAGTCAATCAAGGGAAGCGACCCCCTGTTGCCTTTAGCCAGTTACCACCTGTCAAGACTCGTCGACAACCTAAGGGAAAAGGTCCCCTTTTTTATCAATCTCCTCAAAGTGAATCTGAGGTTTGTTTTAATCTGAGAGCTAATTCTAGTGAAGTGAGCACCTCTTTCATACCACTCTCATCAAGCATGGACATGAGTTACACTTTTACCCGACAACAAAGAGAAGCCATGAATCAAACTCTTGAGGATATCTTCCAACGACATAGAAGAGAGTATGGTGGTTCTTCTCATGCTAGTCCACCCGAGTCACCTCCCAACAATGCAAGGTATTTTGATGCTCACCAACGAGCCGAGAGACATCATAAGCAAGCTCACTCAGATTCAGGGTCACAACACGAAGACCAGAACAACGAATCTAGTGATCACCACATAAATGCAGCTAATGCAATAAGGCATTCGAGACAAACCTTCCCACTTAAAGACACCTCTCGATATGCAAATACAAGATTGAGAAGCATTGAGAGAGAGAAGCAAGCCTACTTAGATGAACAGGCTGCTAAAAAGGAAAAATTCAGACAACTAGATGAAGAAGAACGTGCATTGTTGGATATACAGAAAAGAGTCACCCAAGAAGAAGAAGATAGACTCTATGCACAACAACTCCAAAGCCGATTTAACAGGAGGGGAGCCAATAGTGGGACCAACTCACCCCCATCTACCCCTTCCCCTAGCCCTAGAAGAAGATCAAGGACACCCTCACGATCCCCAAGTCCTAGACGAAGAAGGGCTTCAAGATATGACCATCATAGGAGACAGTCGTCTCATAGACATTCAAAGCAACCCTCCCAACAAGCACATCATGGCTCACAACATGGAGGAAGTTATGCTAAATTTGATCATATGGACTTCATGACTATGCAACAAGAACCATCCTTTCAAGCATATGTGGAGCATTATGTGAAACAAAACAAAGACCAATTCTTGGAAAGTCTTATCAACAAAGGCGCTAAAGTTCCATATAATTTTGATGTTCACCAAAAGATCAAGAAACAGAGCCCTTCAACTGATGAGGTGATCTTACAAATGCAAAAGGATATAGATAGGATGAAGGCTCCCAAGAGCACGTTTCATTTGGACTCCATATGTCCTAACCCCATTGACAAAAGTGTGGTGATGGTAGAATTCCCTAAGAAAGTTGAGTTCCCAACATACGACAAATATGATGGCACTGGTGACCCTCACGACCATGTTCGACAGTTCTACATAATGAGCTTTTCCTTTCACCATGAAGACTCCTACTTGATGAGATTATTCCCAAGGAGTTTAAAAGGTCAAGCCATGGAGTGGTTCACCAACCTTTCCCCTCCAGTAAAGACATTTAAAGAACTTGTCCAAAGATTTTTTCAACATTTTGCTTACAACTTATCAAGGTCGGTCACAATGCTTGATTTGTGTAAACTTAAGCAAAATCAAGGGGAATCTTTTGTCACATTTTTACAACGATGGAGGCGATTGTGTTCGAAATACCCAAGGACAATCCCTGAAGAGGAGAGAATTGATATCATTGTGAGTAATCTAATACCAGAACTCAGATATGAAGTCAAGAAAATCCCATTTAATTCCTTTGATACTATGGTAGAGGTGGCATGTCGCATTGAGGATGTCCTAAAAAAACAAGGAATTTTGGCTAAACCAACAAATAACAACAATAGCCAAAATAACAATACTAATGGTAACAAGGACAAAAAGAACTCCTATTGGAACAAAAACAAGCAAGTGGTCAATGACGAAGTTGTTGACTCATCTCAGGTCAAAAATGAAGGAGTTCTTAACCTCTCTCATGCAGTTCAAGCTATGAAGTTGCAAACGTCTTCAACACAACAAGACAAACCTAAGTATCAAAAGAGATCTAAAACGGAGAAAAGACAATTTACCAAATTGGGAGAATCTTATGCAGATGTTTTTAAGACATTAGTTGCTCATAATTTGGCACACCCACAGGATCCTACAAAACATCGCATACCGGATCCTTTACCTCATTGGTGGGATGCTAAGGCTTTTTGCATTTTCCATAATGGGATTGGACACGACATAGAAAATTGTTTTAAACTCAAGCATCTTGTCCAAGACCTTATTGAGAAAGGACAATTACAAGTGGATGGGTTAACCACTAATGCAGATCATAAAGCCTTTAAAGAGCCCTTGCCTAAATATGAGAAAGAAGAGAATTCTAACAATAAGAATGGCAAGGCGGCTATCAACTACACCTACACAAACGCGGAGAACGTTATTAACATGCTTGAAGTTGTGGATGATAGTGTCAACATGATGAGAGGGAAAGATCCCTATGGACATAATGTGGACTCAACCCCTATGACTGATGAAAGACCCGCTGTGGTGATAAGAGGTCCTCACTCACAAAGAATACCCCAGTCCCTCAATGCTGTCACTAGGGGGCAAGCCCAAGCGCCCATTATCATTAGAGGTCCTAGCACTAGCAAGTCTAAGCAGCCCGTGTCCAAAGGTGCTCCTCCCAAATCTACCATTGGTCCTGATTCCAATTATAATCTTATTGACCAGCTACAACGTACACCCGCGCAGATATCCATTTTTGAGCTTTTAGAATTGTCTCCTAAGCACAAGCGCGTCCTTGAAGATGCTTTGCGAGCAGCCAACGTCCCTAACAACTTAGATATTGATCAATTCCAGAACATGGTCAACCATTTGGCTAGCCCTCATTACCTCACCTTCTCCGAAGAAGATGACAAATCCATCAGTCACCCACATAACTTGGCCTTACACATCAAAGTCATGATTCATAAAACCCGTGTTAGGCGTGTACTGATAGATGGGGGTGCGGGGCTCAATATTTGTACCCTGAGTTTGTTGCTGGCTCTAAGATATTCTGAGAACGTCATTGACACAAGGAAAAGGATCACAATCAAAGCATATGACGAAGCAGAAAGAAGTTCTAAGGGATTGGTTGTTTTGCCTATTCGCATTGGTCCCGTAGAAAAAGATATATTATTTCAAATTGTTGATGTTGGACCTCTAGCCTACAACATTTTGCTAGGTAGGCCATGGATTCACGAAATGCAAGCAGTCCCATCAATATATCACCAGTGTGTTAAGTTTCCCCATAACGGTGTAGAAATTTTCATCCCTGGAGATAGTGCTTTATCAGTTAATAATATTTCTGCGAGATCACATGTACCTTTGAATAGGGAAGCTGACAGTCCTAGTAGTTCACTTGAACAATGCAAGCAGAAGTTCAAGACCATAGATCTTGGGATGGGAGATTATAAAATGGATTCTTTTACAAACATGCCAATCTCTCCTAGGTCTTATGGGAGACCATCCCCAAATGTGAAGCCTTCGTCATCAGCAATGACATTATTTGAGAAATTTGTTGAGTCTTCGGTCCCCATTCAAGAAGAGAAAGAGGAAGTTGCCATAAGGGACTGGATCTATCACAAGGAGAAATACAAACACAACGAGAATTTTGCTCCCTCACCTGAAACTTATGGGAAAGGGTACACAATGGTTAAGAATATGGGGTATCCTAGATATGGTCCCCTTAGCCATAGGCTAGATGCTAAAGCTGAGCCTCTTGATCATGCTCTTTTCGGACAAAAGAATAAGTCCACGGTTGGCTTAGGTTTTGAGAATAAAAAGAAGAAAGGTGTCCCTGTCCCAGCTGCGATGGACAGTGACAATGACTCAGATTATACGCCTGATCTTTCCAATCAACAAGATGTGTCTGATGATTGGGTGCCCTCAATGAATCTCCTTTGGGGAGATTCCACAGATTTGATACTTGATAGTCCTACTATCCCAGCTGCGACGGATAGTGACTGTGTGACTGCTAGATCGACAAAGGAAAGTGTTACTGTCCTAGCTGCGACGGATAGTACCAACACTAGCACTAGAGAGGGGGAAACCCTTCCTAACCTTGAGGCTTCTACATCACGAGGCCTAAATGATGACTCAGAGATAGATTCCCATGAATATGAATGGGACTCGCTTTCAGATGAAACAGTTGATCTGAACATAGATATTATCCATGCTTATAGTACCCAACCCGATGCGACTAACGAGCTTAATGTAGGACTAGAGGATTGTACTCCTCAAATTGCCTTAGTAGACGATGCTTCATTTAGTAGGATGAGTCCTAATTTGGGTATCTTAGGAGAAGACTTGATGAACTCCGATTATATGGTCACCAGAGATGACACCTTTCGCATAAACAACATTGAACCCACCATTGACTTACCCCTTGTTCACTTTGACCTAATTGACTGGTCTCAGCGCCATCAAGAGCCCACATTCCTCACCTTTCAAAATGATTATGAAATTGCTTGCTATCTGAATGCTCTTGAACCCGTGGCTTCTTCCACCAGTGAACCAACAACCAGCATGACAGAGCTTGATATTAAGTACCTCAGTCTCAAAATAAAAGAAAAAAAGAAAAATAGGTCTGATGGTGAAAACCACTTTGTGGCGGTGTCAGAACCAAAAATAGTAAAAAGAAATGACGCATCCGAGGGTGAAAACCTCTTTGAGGCACCTAAGGATGGGGTGCTTAATAACTTGCCGAGTTATTTCCAGGATAGATCATCAGTATTCATTGAGCCAACAAAACTAGTCAATTTACACACAGAAGAAAATCCTCAGATAGTCCATCTTGCTCAGTCTTTATCAGAAGAAGAGACCAACGCATATGTACAGTTTTTACAGAAAAAGAAAATTAATTTTGCATGGACCTATTCAGACATGCCAGGGCTTGACATGAATCTCATAATGCATCACTTATCCATAGCTCCAGGAGTCAAGCCAGTAAAACAGAGATTAAGAAAAATGCATCCACATGTAGCTCTACTTGTCAAAGGGGAATTAGAAAAACTTTTGAGAGATGGATTTATTAGAGCCATCGATTATGCAGAATGGATCTCAAACATAGTACCTGTCTCCAAACATGATGGGTCCATTCGTGTCTGCACAGATTTTAGAGATTTAAACAAAGCATGCCCAAAGGATGATTTTCCACTTCCAAACATTGATATGATAGTGGACATGACGGCAGGCTATGACATATACTCTCTAATGGATAGTTTCTCGGGGTATAATCAAATCAAAATAGCTCCTGAAGACCAAGAGAAAATAGCATTCACATGTGCATGGGGAACCTATTGCTGGAACGTCATGCCATTCGGATTAAAGAATGCAGGAGCAACCTACCAAAGAGCTATGACAACTATCTTTCATGATATGATGCACAAAAATATGGAAGATTATGTGGATGATACCCTAGCAAAATCAAGAAAAAGAGACACACACCTCAATGATATGGAAGTAATTCTAGATCGTATGGAACAATTTCAACTCATATTGAATCCAAAGAAGTGCGCATTTGGCGTCACCTCAGGCAAACTTTTAGGATTCATAATATCAGCAAAAGGTATTGAGGTTGACCCCGAAAAGGTCCAAGCAATCCTAGATATGCCACCTCCTCGAAATATCAGCCAAATGAGAAGTCTTCAGGGACGTCTTCAATCAATTAGGAGGTTTATTTCTCAACTTGCAGATAGGGCACAACCCTTTAACAAGACATTGCATAAGGGTGCTTCTTGTGTTTGGAGCGAGGATTGTCAAAAGAGCCTAGATCAAATCAAACAATACTTGGCTAATCCTCCGATTCTCATGCCTCCTATTCCAGGGAAACCATTGATCCTATATATTTCAGCTACAGACACTTCCCTGGGGGCATTGTTGGCTCAATCAGATGACACTGGGAAAGAACGGGCCATATACTATATCAGCCGTACTCTAGTCTCCTATGAGATCAATTACAATAATATTGAGAAGTCTTGTCTGGCGGTGGTGTTTGCTTCTCAAAAGTTGTGCCACTACATGCTTGCTCATACCATACATTTGGTTGCCAAAATTGATCCTCTTAAATACTTGCTTAGTAAGGTTGCCCTCACGGGTAGACTTGCTAAATGGATGATGGTCCTCACTGAATTTGACATAGAGTACGTTGAAAGGAAGGCAATAAAAGGGCAAGCTATTGCTGACCAATTAGCTGATTTTCCAATTCAAGATAGTATGCCAGTCCAAGTGGAATTCCCAGATGAACACATCTTGTATACAACTACTCGCACTTGGACAATGTTCTTTGATGGTTCCCGCATGCAAAACGGATCAAGTGCTGGAGTGTTATTTGTTTCTCCACATGGGTACAACATTTCAAAGTCTTACAAACTATTATTCCCATGTACCAATAATATTGCAGAATATGAAGCTTTAACTAATGGCTTGAGAATGGCTATAGAATGGAACATCACAGAGTTACATGTCTTTGGGGATTCCCAGTTAATCATCAACCAAGTCAATGAAGAGTATCAAACCAAGGATGACAAATTGATACCCTACAAAAAGATGGTTGATTCTTTAAGATGCTACTTCACCTTTGTGACGTTTCAACAGATCCCTAGGACAGAGAACAAAGCTGCAGATGCCATGGCCACATTAGCTTCACTTCTTCAGTTGGAGACACATGAATCCAGATTTGAATTCCTGGTGGAAGAGCTACACCATCCCATCTTTGACTCGTCTGAAAGCCATGTCATTTGTACCATTGTCACACATGAGTCTTCCCGATATGGTGCTATCTATTCATACCTTCGTAATGGCATCATCCCTGACACATTCAACCACTCTGAATGATGAAACCTCATCCGTAACGCCTCTCGCCACACCCTCATCTCTGGTGATTTATATAGGAGGGGTTTAGATGGGACGCTCCTTAGGTGCTTGGAAAAGGAGGAATCCAACCAAGCGTTAGCTGACATCCACGAGGGCATTTGTGGTGGACATTCTAATGGTCTTGCCATGGCTCGAAGGTTGCTTAGGGCGGGATATTATTGGCCCACAATGCAGATAGACACAGTCACCTTTGCTAAGTCATGTGAAAAATGTCAGAAACATGGCAACCTAATTCATTCTCCAGGTAGGGAGCTGATCCCTTCTGTTTCTCATTGGCCATTTCAACGCTGGGCCTTTGATCTGGTTGGGCAGATTCATCCCAACTCATCAGGTGGACACAAGTTCATTATTACTGCCACTGACTACTTCACAAAATGGGTGGAAGCTGTACCACTTTCTGTTGCTTCAGGGAGGACCATTTCTTTGTTCATCTTGAATCATATCATTTGCCGATTTGGAGTGCCTTCTGAGATCATTACTGACAATGGAGGTCAATTTAAGAATAAGGACCTAAAGCACCTATGCAAAAAGTTTAAAATCAAGCAACATTGGTCCTCCATCTATTTTCCACAGGGAAACGGACAGGCAGAAGCCTCTAACAAAACCATTCTTAAGATTCTTCATAGAACGGTGCACAAAAATGGTAGGGATTGGCACTTGCAAATCAATCTAGCACTATGGGCTTATAGAACAAGCATTTGCACACCTACAGGAGCTACTCCTTTTTCTCTCACCTATGGCGCTGAAGCAGTATTGCCTTTAGAAGTCGAGATACCATCACTTAGAGTCTCACTCAAAGGTTTGATTACAGATGAGGATTACCGCGCCATGAGGTTACAGGAGTTAGAACTTCTAGATGAGAAGCGTAAGGCTTCCTTTGATCATATGAGAGTGTATCAGAAACATATGTCCAAAGTATTCAACAAGAAGGTTCGCCCTAGAGAATTTCAAATAGGTGATCTTGTTTTGCGAGAGAACCCAAAGAACCAACAGAACAGAGAACAAAAGGGCAAATTTGAACCTAACTGGCTTGGACCATATGTCATCACAACTGCTTTTGGTACCGGTGCGTATTTACTGTCAGATCTTGATGGAGAACAGCTCCCTGATCCCATCAACATTGTGCACCTCAAGAAGTTCTATCCTTGATGACCATTCTATCTGGGGGCATCCTTTGTACATATTTTATGATCCTGAAAAAATACCAAATTTTTTTTTTTTGATATATGATGCTGAAAAAAATCCTAAAAAGCATAAAAAGTCCTGAAAAAAAATACAAAAAAATCAAAAAATTTAAAATTTCAAAAAAATAGAAAAAAGTGCCTTGGTGAAAACCTAGCAATAGGCGCCTTGGTAGAAAAAATCCCAAAAAAATGAAAAAATGAAAAAATGAAAAAAGATTCCAAGTGGTGAAAACCTGGAAACAGGCGCTACTTGAGGCCTTTGCACTCCTATTTGTTAGCATGCGTCCTCGACACTTAGCCACTTTCCATCATGCCTTGACCTTATTTGGCTTAGTCTGGAATTGGTTTTTGTCTTTGTCTAGGGGGCATAACTGTTAGCATTGGTCTTTTAGGTGCGTTTGTCTCTTGGGGGCATTTCACAACAGGTGTTTTTTCAACACACCACCCCAAACAGTGTTTTTCAACACTACCCTTGCGTCGAGTGTTTCTTAACACTTATTAGATGTCTTGCCTATAGTCTAAGTATGATGCGATAGTGCTCATGTGCAGATGCGATACTCAGAGTCTGACTCTATGACCAACACACACACACTTAAACAATTAACTCGATGATGATATGATGACTTTATTTTTCTTTGTGTGCTGTCTATGAGGATTTCTTTGAGGAGTGATCTCTCCCTGAGAAGTTTTCGATGATGCATAGCTAGAAGACTGAGGGAATGAGAACATGTTTTCTTTCTTTATCTGCTTGTGGGTATATTTTGTTGATCCTAACTGTCATGAGCATTTATGCTGGTCCTACTTGACACTATGGATTAACAAGGTATTATCCTTGACTATTTTGCGAGTGCATGCTTCTAGCTATCTTGATTTTCATGTGTCTTGATACAAGCATAATCTCACCATATCAAACTTAGGTGATCTCACTGCATTAGTCATCTTGACCTATATGTCTTTGATGCCTAGGTGAGATTTCCACATTTCTATCTGATAAAGATCATATTCATATCCACATAGTTATGCTAGTGTGCATTATATGATCTTACGATGCTACCAATAACGCTCGATGATGATAATTAGATGTCTATAAGCGTTGTGACCTTGCAAGTCAACCACTTTCATAGTAGCTTGCATTTTTAGGTTCATGATAGTCTAGTCTTGCATTTCTTGCATCTGGAGAGAGCTCTCCTTTTCATCTTACGTAGACCTGTCAGTCAGCTGCGCTCACCTTTTCTTCTTCTCGATCATGTCTTTCACTCCTTTTTTTCATCTCGAACCTGTTCCTGTTCATCACAAGGGGTTAATCATATCATCATATCTATATCACAACTGTCATTTTTAAGAAACATGAGTCTATATCATACACATGAGAATTAAACATACATCTATGAGAGAGAACATACATAAGCATTTTTGAGCAAAATGACAAGACAATATACATAAACTGATACATTCATCACAAGAGAGACATAAACACATGATACATCGAACATCCAGTAATCTCATAAATCTATAACAAATGTCATGATATACAATACAACATGAGATCCCAAAATCTGGATCAAAAGTCTCAAAGATATGTCCAAAACACCTAAGACCTAAAAACTTAAGACTCGCTACCACCCTCGTGAGGAGCTCGTGGTGGTGGAGGAGGCATAGCTCTCCTATCGAGTACCATATCTGATACCCCTGCCCACTGAGAGTATGATGGTGCTCTCTCACCCTTTGGGATGGCCTGCAGATATAGCCCATGATAATAGGCTGCTCTCGCTGACTCTCGTCGGAGCTCCAGTGCCTCAGCCTGTGCCATCGCCTCACAGCGTGCTATCTCTGCCCTAAGATCAGATATCTGTTGATCCCGCTCTGCCCTCAGATCCAGTAGCTGCTAATCTCTCATGGCTATAGTAGTTCGGAGCCGCTGTATCTCTACCTCCTGAGCCTGTATCTGGGCTCTCAGATCCTCTCCCCCGCAGGCTGATCCTACTGTGCCTCCGCCTGCAGGCGAGCTGGTCTCGCCTCCTCCTCGGGTGTCACTGATCATTGTCCCCGTGACCATTTCTGGCCACCTGATCTCGACCCCTCTCCTCTCTCCATCCTCCTCCCTCTCCCCCTCCTACCATCTCCTCCATCCCCTCTCTCTCCCCCTCCCTCTCCTCCGTCCCCTCCGTCTCCTCCATCTCCCCCGTCACCCCCTCCGTCTCCTCCCGACGCTGGTACCTGTGCATTTGGTACTGTAAACCAAGGGAATGGCACCCTCCGCCGCTCTGCTCTGTAGGCTCCATCAACCCCTGCATCTGCCATATTTAGAAAATACTCCCAGGGCTCGCTCCTGATACCTGTTGTCTCCACGACAGCCTGCTGATAATCCAACATGGGTAGCCACCCATGACCCTCCTCGTCTCTGGCCCTGGCATATGTGGTAGTCTCTGTCGAGACTCGCTGCTACCTCCCGAACTGCCGCCATACCCGAGTGATGCAGAATCTCTCAACTATCTCTGCATACCGACCTACCAGTGACCGACTGCATAGCATATAACTCAGCTCATCGACTGCATCTCCCTAAACCTCAACCTCCCTGTAGGGTCTCCATGTGAAAGAGGTTATCTCATCTAGAATCCATCTGTAATATGTCACATCTCCAGAATGGGCATGTGATATAAACCTGAGGTACCTGTAGATGTAGGGGTACCTCCTCTCCCTCGGCTGAACCCTGGGGCGCACCACAGCGATGTGCTCCCATGCCCATACCTGTGCCAGGATGGCACCGCATGCCCATGTCCGACCGTCCCTGTAGACAATCTCGTACAACTCATGGTACATCTCTGCCAATATGGCAGGACCCCATGTCCATCCGAGCGGGAAACCCTTCTGACTGCGATCAGTCATCAGGATCTGCGAGATAATAGATGCCACTATACATGGCACTGGGTAGTCTCTACCGAAATCGTCTATCAGCCTCTACCAGCTAATATGCCTATCCAGAATAGTGACATCCTGGAACATCTCCTGCACCAGTCGACACCCCTCAGTAGCATCTTGATCATAGTACACCTGTGCCAACAAATAATCATGTCAGTTTTCATCATATGGAAACATTATATTTATGATTAGATCTTAAAACATGATTATATTCACCGGCTCGCCATGGCATGGCACACGTAAGATCCTATAGACGTCCTCTAAAGTGATCGACGCCTCTCCAGTAGGCAGATGGAAGGTGTTGTGCTCACTATGCCATCTCTCGGCAAGAGCAGTCAACAACCCATGGTCTGCTCGGATATATGGGTATCTTAGCAGATATCTGAATCCTATCGCTTTGATGTCAGCATTGCCTGGATCATCCAGATCTCGGACAGACCGCAATCCTGTCACCTTCGGCGCTCTGATGATGAGCATCGAAAAGACCTCCTGCAAGCCAAAACCAAGCCAGTTGTTAGCACATATCATGATGGATGTCTAAAAACTCAGTATAAAACATCCCAAAAACGTAACATTGTCTAGACCCATGTCATTTTTGCTCAAAAATGTATTAAAAATTAAAATTTTATACTGGGCAATATTCTTTTTTTGGAGAAGTATCGCGCGATACTTCTCCTTATAGTGGGGCAATAAACCTTATACCGCGCGACACTTCGCCCAGTATCGTGCGATCTTTCACCCAGTATCGTGCGATACTGGTGCCTTAGGTCGCACGATACTTTGGGGACCCGCAAAGTATCACGCGATACTTCTCCCCAAAGCACGCGATACTTATAAAGTATCGCGCGATATTTCGCTTAGCAAAAAAATTTTGAAATTTAAAAATTTGAAAAACGTGCTAAAATAAGCTATTAAATGCAAAAAATGACTCAAAAAGCTCGAGTTTTTCAAAAAAATACTGGGGCAGGATACTGTGGTGGCCGGTTGTGCAACCGGGCGCACTCGAATCGATGCCTGTGGACGGGAACTCCTGCTTGCTGGGCCATTTTCTCTCTCTAAGCTCTGACAATTCTCAAATCGCTAAAAGATAAATGATTTTTGAAAATGACATTTTGACCCCTTTTATAGCCTTTTGACTTTTTGACCTCATTTTCCAAACACCTCAGAATTGCGCGAAAATTGCACCCCTAGCTAATTTCGACGTCCTGAATCCATTTTCGGACTCAAAATTGAAATCTGAGGTCATATTGATAGTCAAAATCGCGTTTCAAAATCTTCTCCCTCTTCTGTGCAGTTGACTGATCTTTTGAGGCCTAATCCTTCGATCTTTGTTGGGGCATCATCATTTCTTCATTTCCATGTCTTCCAAACTTTTAGTCTTTCATTCATATTCATTCCATTCCCTCATTTCTCATGTTTGACTACATTTTTTCAGTCAGGCTGGGGCATGTTTCATTTGGTTAAACTATTGACCCTTACCTTCGATTATGATTTCATTTCGCTTTGATCAAATTTTTATCGATTTGTTGTCTCTCCTCTACCTGATTTCAATTTTGATTTCGAGGGGGCAGTACCTATGGGATTTTCATCCTTGATTCCTTGATTGTCCTGATTCAGACATCTTTTGTGAGCTTTTGCTCAAATTTGAGATTCTTATCTCTTACTTTGAATGTGATCCCGAATCGACCTCATGTTCAAAGGCCTTTGTTTATGCTTTGTCCGGATGTGATCCTGAATCGACCTCATATCTGAGTTGTTTTGTGATCCCAGATCGATCTCACATTTCAATTCTTCTTTGACTGCATGTGTTCCCAAATCAATCACACATTAGTCAAAGAGGGGTAAATGTATGCACCCTAAAATGGTCGCCTAGACTTTGGGCCCCATTTATTTGATTTATCAATCCTGAATCATTTTTATCAATAATCAATATTTTCAACAATATCAATCTCTTGATCAAGTCTTAATTTCGATCATATATTAGATTTTTATTCTATGGGCTAATCATTTATCCTAAGTCTTTATTTGATTAAAAGGAATATTTCCTTCCCTTTTGATTAAATAAAAAGCCCCCTTTTCCTCTTATCCTAAGTTGCACAAATAAAACATTATTCCTATTTTACAAAAAGGAAAAAAGCACTTTTTGTCTCAAAAGTCAACATTTCACTCTCATTGGAGGATACTTGTGCACATGGATTGCTCCTCTTTCAACCCCCACCATTAATTAAGTCTTTTTGCCTCTTAATCTCCATGGTCCATTTCACCTCATTTCTTATAAAAGGAGAGTTCTCTCCTTCATTTGCATCCACTTGTTTTATGCTAATGTTATGCTGCAGGTTTTAGGTGCATTTGGAGTTTGAAGACATTGAAGACTTGTTGCATTTCATTGTAGTTGCATATTTCCTTTCTTAGTTGCATGATCATGGCATTCTTAGTGTAGATTTCCTTTTATGCAATAGATTAATCTCATATAGTCTAAATAGGAAGCATTGTAATCCATTGCTATTTCCATTTCATAGCTTAGTTTGTACTTCCATTTTCATAGCATAGCTTTCACATTTGCATCTTCATTTTAATTGCATTGCATTGCATTTCATAGTGATTCTTGGAGATATTGGCATTGTTGCCCTTGTCTTCATTGTGAATCTCTCATTGTATGGTTGACTAGTAAGGTCACAAGTTTGTAGCTCTAACTGAGAGCAATTTTCAACCTTGCAACTCCATGCATAGAGAGCTATGAGCCACTTTGTGAGGCCTCATTCTTGAGCAACCTTGCATGTAATGGTTCATAGAAGTGCACCATTTTAGTGTGTACTCTATCCATCTTTACTTTCTTGCATTTACCTTTAGAGGGCCTACCGAAAGAGAAATCTTTTGGGAATGACCCAAGTGGGGAACAAGCAAAGCCAGCTACTCTACCCCACTATAATCAAAAGATTCTTTCAATCCAAAGAGAGAGAAGACATGGTTGCTTTCTTGTAGGGCTAAAGGTCTAAATTATGCTTGTGGAACTACAAGGGAGGCCATGAATGTAGGCCCTTACTAAAATCTTTAGGACTTAGAGGCTATCTTTTTTGGATGTGTTGTTTCTTTTGTGTAAGGATTGATCCAAGTGGACTACCCAGATCACCCCAAGACACTCACCATATGTACTCCTATGGATGCAAATCCATGACAAATCTAACATCACTTTGTGTGAGGCAAAGGGGTACCAAGTTGTGGGCAAAGGTTGCAACACTACATGCTTGAGCTTAGGTAGCTTTCTTGATGTGTCTTCTTGTGCTAAGACTTGTGGAAACATTTGTTAAACATACACATGATACACTTGGTATATTTGATACCTTACTAAGACTTCACATATGCTTGTATTCGCAAGGTTTCTTTGTCCCTTGTTGGATTGTCTTAAGACTATTGTTTGCTCATTACATGTTTTCAAAACAAACCTTGCCTAGGGAATGCTTCAAACTTATCAATCACCTTGCAAAATTTTGGACTTAAATTCTTGGACTAAGCTTAAACATTATCACTATTGCTTCTCCATTGTTATCCTTAACTCATCTTATTATTTGGTACATTCCATCATGTTAGAAATTGTCCTTAGCTAGAAAATATTACTTTGGTCTCTTGAATACATACTTGGCTAATAGAATGCTGACTTGTCCACCATATTTTTTATCAACTCTATCGAATGCTCTATCCAACCTCTTGCTTGTTCACAAGTATCATACATAGGGATCTCCCCATAGCTTGGGCACTTTGTGGCAAGTCATCTTTGCTCTATCTCTCTTACGCTATTAAACTTTGGACAAGTGAACATCTTTACTTACTTGGCTTGAACATCAAGTCATCATAAGATATCCTATTTGGATTTTAACAACTTTCTTTCATGTCAATCATAACTAGATCTCATATTCGCAAGGGAAAACAACCCAAAGATATCTTTGACAAATCAACTAAAGAAGGTCCTATACCTTGGGGTTTCAAACCTTTTGCTAACATCTCTAGTGAATCTACTATATCCTCTCCTAAGTTGGTACATAGTGTTTCTTACACTCCAACCATGGACAAATGAAGTAAAAGGATTGGATAATTCCTAAAACGACTTGGTGATAAACAATTTGGATAGGAAAACCAATAATGTCCTAACTCTAGACATGGTGCTCAACAAGGCTCCCAACACACTAGACATGGATCACATGGCTCATAGGGTGGTGATTCAGACAACAAAATAACTGAGGAATATATCTTGCAGTTTTAGCAAGATGAGAGCTTACAAAGACTCATGAAGTTGACTCTAAGTCAAAACAAAGACCAATACTTCTTGCACTTGGCCTCTCAAGGAGTTAAACTACCCCACAACTTTGACGTTGATAACCTAATAAAAAAGGAAGAACCATCTGAAATGGAAATCTTGAGGAAGTAGATGGAAGACATGATAAAACATATGCAACGCTTAGAAAAAGAGAAAGAACAACCAATAACGTCTTTCTCACGTGAGGCTATATGCTCATTCTCTTTTGACAAAGATCTACACATGCCACCTTTTCCTAGAAAGGTTGAGTTTCCTAAATATGAGAAATATGATGGTAGCAAAGATCCTCATGATCACATTAGGGAATTTCGCGCACTTAGCATGGAGTTCTTACATGAACCAACTTATCTAATGAGGCTCTTCCCTAGGAGTCTTAGTGGTCAAGCTATGGATTGGTTCACCAAACTATCTCCCCCTCTCAAATCTTTTGACCAGCTAGTGCAACGATTTATCCAGCAATATTCCTATAACATTCAACATGCTATCACCAGACTTGATCTTTGCAACATAAAACAACATCAAGGAGAATCCTTTGTGTTTTTTCTTCAACGATGGTGGAAGCTATACTCACACTATCCTCGACGAATTCTTGAGATTGAAAAGATAGACATATTTATCAACTCTTTAGTTCCTGAAATGAATTATGCATTACAAATGCAAACTCATGCTTCATTCAATAAGTTGATTGAAACATCTATTCGCATAGAGGATGTCCTTGTTTGTAAGTGGCGATATCACTCTTCAATCCAAGTTCTCTTATAACAACCAAACTAACAAAGACAAAAGAAAATTATTGAAAAAAACTAAGGATGTTGTCAGTGACAGAATCGTGGCTTCAACTTCACAATCTACCACTACCAAAGAGCCAAAATTTAATCTGTCTACTATTGTGAAGGCCAAAACTGATAAGCCTTGGGATCCTGAGCCTAAAAGAATCTTCACTCCTCTTGGAGAGTCACTTGAGAATTCTTTGAAGATCTTGTCACTAACAAGATCATTACTTTTCCTGACAATTCGAGACCTTACGATCCAAAAATCAAGCCTAAATGGTGGAATGACAACCATTATTGCGATTATCATCATAACAAAGGCCATAAAACTAATGAATGCATGAAACTCAAAAATATCATTCAGGATCTAATTGAAAATGAGACTATTATGGTTGACTCCCCACAAGAAAATGATGATCGTAAGGCTTTCAAGGAGCCTTTCCCTAAGTTTGAAAAGGGAGAATCTTCCAAGGCAAATACTAATAAAGTTGCCTACACTTATGCTAACAATGACAATGTGATCAACATTCTTGAATCTTCTGATCATGCTAAAGGCAAAGCTAAAGTTGAATCACCTAACATGGAAACTAGCTCTGAAGCTCCATTAGGAGAAGCTTCATCTTCCTCCCCTACTCCCCAACAAATATCAACTTGAAAGGATCTTGACTCGGTTAACCAACTTTAGCACACTACAACTCAGATCTCAATGCTTGAGCTACTTGATATCTCTCCTTCTCACAAGAAAATTCTTAAGCAAGCCCTTCTTGCAGCAAATGTTCCTAGGGACATAGACGTCGATAAGCTCTAGTCCATGGTCAAATACCTCGCTTCACCTCCTTCTCTCACTTTGTTAGAAAAAGACATCTCTGCCAGTCACCCTCATAATCAACCCCTCCACATTGAAGTCTCTATTCAATAATTTAGAGTCAAGCGCATTTTGATAGATGGAGGCGTGTGTTTGAACATCTATACTTTTAAGCTAGTTAAAGATCTTGGGTTTTCTGAACATGTTGTTGATCCTAGATGAAAAATAACGATTAAAGCATATGATGAAGAGGAGCACTCTTCTAAAGGCATGGTAGTCTTACCAATAAATGTGGGTCTTCTTCAACAAGACGTCATTTGCCAAGTCTTAGATATTCCTTTGGATTATAACATACTCTTGGGTCATCCTTAGATCCATAGTATGAAAGCAATTCCTTCAAAATACCATCGTTGCATTAAATTCCCTCATGACAGAATTGAGATCACTATTCCTGCAGACTCATTGTGTGCTCCTAAAAATCCTAAACAGTTAGATCAAATGATTCCTCACAACAAAGAAGGATCACATCCTAAAACAAAATCTCTATTAGATCATGGAAAAAGAATATTTTCAGACCTACGGGCATGGGAACCTATCGAGTGGACACTTTCCCTCTCTCTTCAAAAGCTTACAATAAATCACCCCCCTCAACTTCAACACCTATTATTCATAAGGGTACTGGGATTATTAAAGCTACAATTCCTCTAGAACTGGAAATAGATGGAAGTGTCACCTCACTATTCAAGAATAAAGAGTCTGAACTTAAGGATAAACATGTTGAAATCTCACCTCAAAAATATGGCATGGGTTATCATCTTATGCAAAAGATGGGACATGATTGGAAAATTTCTCTTGGAAAAGGAAAAGGCCTTCTTGAACCTATACACACTGAATTCAGAGATCCTAAGGACAAAACTGGTGTTGGTTATCATGAACACAAGCTTAGAAAACCTAGTAGTAGTACTAATACATATGAGGACTCATAAGATGAGGACAAAGCATAAATTCAACCTATGGCTTATGAAAGGCTCCTACGCGTCCAAAAATCTAATCTAGATTATCAAGGAGAGCCTTATTTACCCACTCAAGTACCTCAAGGACATGACCCTAGTCCTACCCAAGAAAATCTTGTTCCAACTACTGAACATACTATTGATCCTGATCTAGGGAAACTAGCTGACATCTCCCACATCTTGGATATGCCTTGGGGTATGCCCATTCTAGACTACCTCATTGCTCCTGGTATTGAGAAAGCTCTTGCTACTAAGAATACACTTCTTGTGATAGATGATAGTGATGAAGAAAATATACCTCCTACAACATCTCTAATTGACTACATCAAACAGTATCACAACAGAGAGATAGGCTCAAATGAATATGAGTGGGATTATTTATCTGATGCTACCATAGATATACTAGTTAATGTTATACATAGATATGCTCCTCCCACCAACTTTAAAAGAGGAGAAAGTTCTAACTCTCAAGATCCATAAATTGATGGCATTCCTTTCAATCCTTTTGTGGAAATCATTCCTATGGTTCCTAGGCCATCTACTTCAAACAACACTTCAACTACTCCAACAAATCATGGGTACATAAGACCCCATCCTGTCACAGCTTCATGGAATATAGGTAGATCCTAGATCAAAATGGTTCCTATTCATGCACTCTTACCACTTGAAGAGGAGCCTAACTTTTAGAATCAACCATCTCAGTTAGACCCACATAATACTCCTCTAAACTCATCTAACTCTTCTAAGACAACTCGCGATCAACAACATTCTATGGAGGATAACTTTCTTGATCTATCTAATTCATTCATGAATGATGAGGATGATATCAGTATCTTTGCACTCGATCCCATTGACCCTGTGTCTCCTTTCCTTCCTGAATTAAGTGGCTTACCCACTTCTCATCCATCTCTCCATCTAAACTAGTCATATCAACCTTACTCATCCATAATTCCCGTGTCTTCTGGAGGTAACTTGGATGTACAACTCAAAAATCAAAATCCACTCATATCTAAAAGTCACCATGTCCCATCTAATCAACATGTGACTACAAAGCAAAAATCCATATTCAAAAAACCACAAAGGTCCTCAAGGAGAAAAGGAAAATCAAAGTAAAAATGGATCTCGAAATCCATCATCAAAAAATTGCAATCAAAAGCATCTCAAAGAAAATAAAAATCAAAAGCTATGTGGATCCTTAAGCTAAAATACTTGGATATAAAAGCAAAATCAAAGTTATCATTCAAGCTTCCAAATTATCATAACTCGCTCCATTCCACCATCCTTGCCTCTCATACTTCACACTCTTCACTCCATCTTGCCTTTCCCAAAAGTGCATATCGATATCTCCTCATTTCTAATGACATGACTGAGAAAAATCTAGAATGTACTCTCCTTAAGCATTTAGAACATGGGAAATCTAAGAAAGGGTTAAGACGCGTCCATAAGGATATTGGTGGGTCTCACTTAAATGAACTTTCCTTGACTATGGACCTCTCGATAGTTGGACACTATTGGTTGGATCCTCTTGTCACTACTATAGGATCTAGTTCTACTTCTGAAACTTCTCAGCTCGTTACCACTACAAATGGTAGTATTCTCAAAGAGCCTCTCAACAATGTTCCTCTAGAATGGTTCCAAAGCTAAAATTTTATTCCTGTACAACAATATATGATCCTGAAAAAATTCTAAAAAGCATATACTGCTCTTGAAAAAATTTTGAAAATTGTAAAATGCCCTAAAAAATCCAAAAAAATAAGAAAAGTAAAAAATATCCCAAGTGATGAAACCTTGAAATCAACACTTCATCTATCAATGTGTAGGTAGGCTTTTGTCTCCTTTCATCCATCATACTTGTGTTTCCTTGTGTCATCTTGGGGTGGAACATGTCTTTGCCTTGTCCTTGGTTCTTATCTGCCATCTGGGGGCAATCATATGCTTGTTTGAGCTACTCATGCTTTACCTCATGGTTGACTTCTTACGCTTAACTTGATTCAGTTATCATTCCTTCTCATTGGAAACTTTCTCACTGACATCACTTGGTGTTTCTCAACACCCCAATCCTTTAGTGTTTCTCAACACTACTAACCGGGCTTCGTTGTGTTTCTTAACACATATTGGATCTTGCACTATTCACTATGCACTTTTACTTTAACACTAGCACAAAGGTGTTTTCTTAACACCCAACACCAATTACATCCTCGAAAACTAAAAATATCTGAGCTATGCTGAACTATTTTCTTGTGTGTTGTTCATTATCATTGATATTCACTTTCTATGTCTTCTAAGGTTGCTCAATGATGTCTACTTGACTAGAGATTCACAATTGGGGGCATAACATCTTTTCTTTGATTTATGCTAGTGGTGTGATTTCAATGATCCTAAGTTGTTTAATAAACTAGGTGTCTATGATAAGAGCCTCCATCATGATTGGAATGCCACACATACCTTGACCTTCTTTATTTGGACACTTAGGTGAGGTTAGAATTGTCTCATTGTCCATTGCTTGTGCTATCTTACAATATTAACTTAGAAACCATGTTCAGGTCATCTCGACACTTATGTCTCGATTCTTACATGTGTTTCCTAAATCTCACCTGATATGGTCATATTCATATCTTCATGGTTGCTCTCACACTAGTGATGATTGTACTAACCCTTGATGTCCAAAATGCTCAAATGATGATAACTAATGGTCTACAAGATCGGTGACTTGACTACTCCAAAAGTCTTAGGTTGCATTGTCATTCTTAGGTTGCATTTCATTCTAGGGATGCATTTAGCTTTGCGTTCCTGGTTCTCTTGAGCTATGCTTTCTTTTCATTCTTCATTTCTCACTATTGAGATATTTGATTGTAAATCCTTATCTTTGATCCTACTTTTCAGGATTGAAATCAGAATTCAAATCTTCACGCGTAGTTGATTGTTGACGCTATCATTTCTTGCTCACTTTCACTTTCTTTATGGCTCTTTGAGGCTTATCTTCACCCCTTGTACCTCATTTCACTTTCGACCCCAAGGGAGCATGACAATATGACAAATCTTTTCATCGATTAAATCTCCTAATATACAAATATAGTAAGTGAACCAAATCTTAAATCGATCAAGTCAATTAGGACTAAAACATCATCGCTCGGGGCATCTCAACTTCATCGCTTCATATAAATTTGACATCCTCCACATATCCTTTCTGAAAGAGTGTTCTCATCACTTCATATCAATTCACTCAAACAAACTTCTCTTTGATCTCTTGGGGCATATCAGGTTCATCAGGACCCATATGAATTTGGTATTGTCCCTTAGATGATTAGCTATCTCTATCTCTTTGGACAGATATTGAGTCTCACCGCTTCATATCAGGATGGATAATCACGTCTTGCTTATTGGTATTTGTTCAATCAGGTTCAGAGTCTGATCTCTATATGCTATCTTGACATCATCATTCTTTGACTCAATGTGTTCCCAGATCTCTCACACATTAGTCAAATAGGGGCAAATGTAATCACCTAAAATTGGTCTACTAGAACTTGAGCCCCTTCCTGATCAAATCATCTTTGTCAAGCATCATTATTTAGAGTAACCTCAAAAATCCCCTTTGCATAATTAAATAAAAAATCTTTTATCAAGCTTATACTATGGTCTAATTTCTAAAACTTGCATATTTATTTAATTGCCATAACCTTACTTTTAATATAAAGTTTTTATACTTTAATTAAGAGAATACATTCCCATGTGTGCATACATAATCATGATTAATTAGAAATTAAAAGGGATTTATGCTTTCAAATTCTATTTTGTCTTATTCTACCTAACATCTACCTTTTGCCTCTTAATCCTCACCACTCATCTCTACCTAACCTTGCATCTCATTTTTCCTCTTCATCTCATCCACTCATTCTTTTGCCTCTTAATCTTCACCCTTCATTCTTGAGGAAATTTCTTTAAAATGAAGCTCTTCCTTGGCCAAAGGATCCCATTATCTTGCATTATAAGTCCTAATCTAGAAATCATATACTCTTGTGATCTTTCATTCTAGCTTTCTTACAATCTTGTTAATTTTAATTCTTAGCTTAGCTTCATTTCTAGCTTAATATTGCATTGTTAATCTAGTTCCTCTCTTGCATTGTTCTTGCATCTCATTCCTAGATTACTAATTGTTTGCATTCATTTCTAGCTTAATCTCTCACTCCTAGCTTGCATTCTTGCATTCTTGGCTTAATCTCTTAGCTTTGAATCTTCCATTTTGGAGTAGTCAATTCACTAATCCTTCATGCCAATTTGATGAGCATCATGAGAAGAATTAAACTCACTTCAACTAGAAAGCTATGAGCTGCTTCTTGGGATATTCTCTTCCATGGATTTCTCTCAAGAGTAATGGTTCATAGAAGTGTGTCATACTTTTGATCATACATTTGAAATTTTATGAGTTTGTCAAGTTTATTATCTACAAAATAAGGGTGAGATGGTGTGGATGCTTTATAAACATATGCAAT